>ONZH01017519.1:0-42995 GCA_900303285.1 Rhinella marina
GGTAATAGTATATGAGAGATGATGAGTAATAGTATTGAAGAGATGATGAGGTAATAGTATATGAGGATATGATGAGGAGGTAATAGTATATGAGGAGATGAGGTAATAGTATATAAGGAGATGAGGTAATTGTATATGAGCAGATGATGGGGTAATAGTATATGAAGAGATGAGGTAATAGTATATGAAGAGATCATGAGGTAATAGTATATGTGGAGATGAGGTAATAGTATATGAGGAGATGATGGGGTAATAGTATATAACGAGATGAGGTAATAGTATACGAGATGAGTAATAGTATATGAGGAGATGAGTTAATAGTATATGAGGAGATGAGGTAATAGTATATAAGGAGATGAGGTAATAGTATACGAGATGAGGTAATAGTATATGAGGAGATGAGGTAATAGTATATGAGGAGATGAGGTAATAGTATATAAGGAGATGAGGTAATAGTATACGAGATGAGGTAATAGTATATGAGGAGATGATGAGGTAATAGTATATGAGGAGATGATGAGGTAATAGTATATAACGAGATGAGGTAATAGTATACGAGATGAGGTAATAGTATATGAGGAGAATGAGGGTAATAGTATATGAGGAGATGAGGTAATAAGTATATGAGAGATGAGGTAATAGTATATAAGGAGATGAGGTAATAGTGTACGAGATGAGGTAATAGTATGATGAGGAGATGATGGGGTAATAGTTTATGAGGAGATGATGGAGTATTAGTATATGAGGAGATGAGGTAATAGTACATGAGGGATGATGAAGGTAATAGTATATGACGAGATGATGAGGTAATAGTATATAAGGAGATGAGGTAATAGTATATGAGATGAGGTAATAGTATATGAGAAGATGATGAGTGGTAGTATATGAGGAGATGATGAGGTAATAGTATATGAGGAGATGATGGGGTAATAGTATATGAGGAGATGATGAGGTAATAGTATATGAGGAGATGAGGGGTAATAGTATATGAGGAGATGAGGTAATAGTATATGAGGAGATGAGGTAATAGTATATGAGGAGATGATGGGTAATAGTATATGAGGAGATGATGAGTAATAGTAATGAGGAGATGAGGTAATAGTATATGAGGAGATGAGGTAATAGTATAATGAGGAGATGATGAGTTAATAGTATATGAGGAGTGATGAGGTAATAGTATGAGGAGATGAGGTAATAGTATATGAGGAGATGAGGGTATAGTATGAGGAGATGAGGTAATAGTATTGAGAGTGATGAGGGTAATAGTATATGAGGAGATAAGGTAATAGTATATGAGGAGATGAGGTAATAGTATATGAGGAGATGATGAGGTAATAGTATATGAGGAGATGAGGTAATAGTATATGAGGGGAGATGAATGAGGTAATAGTATATGAGGAGATGAGGTAATAGTATATGAGGAGATGATGAGGTAATAGTATATGAGGAGATGATGAGTAATAGTATATGAGAGATGAGGTAATTAGTATATGAGGAGATGATGAGGTAATAGTATATGAGGAGATGAGGTAATAGTATATGAGGAGATGATGAGGTAATAGTATATGAGGAGATGAGGTAATAGTATATGAGGAGATGATGAGGTAATAGTATATGAGGAGATGAGGTAATATATATGAGGAGATGATGAGGTAATAGTATATGAGGAGATGATGAGGTAATAGTATATGAGGAGATGATGAGTAATAGTATATGAGGAGATGATGAGTAATAGTTAGTATATGAGGAAGATGAGGTAATAGTATTATAGGGAGATGAGGTAATAGTTACGAGATGAGGTAATAGTATATGAGAATGAGTAATAGTATACAAGATGAGGTATAGATATAGGAAATGAGGTAATAGTATATGAGGAGATGATGAGGTAATTAGTATATGAGATGATGAGGTTAATGTATATGAGGAGATGATGGGGTAATAGTTTATGAGGAGATGATGGAGTATAGTATATGAGGAGATGAGGTAATGGTACATGAGATGATGAGGTAATAGTATATGAGGAGATGACGAGGTAATAGTACATGAGGAGATGATGAGGTAATTAGTATATGAGGAGGTGACGAGGGTATAGTACATGAGGAGATGATGAGGTAATAGTATATGACGAGATGATGAGGTAAGAGTATATAAGGAGATGAGGTAATAGTATATGAGGAGATGATGAGGTAATAGTATATGAAGAGATGATGAGGTAATAGTATATGAGGATATGATGAGGTAATAGTATATGAGGAGATGATGAGATATAGTATATGAGGGGATGAGTAATAGTATATAAGGAGATGAGGTAATTGTATATGAGCAGATGATGGGGTAATAGTATATGAGGAGATGAGGTAATAGTATACGAGATGAGGTAATAGTATATGAGGAGATAAGGTAATAGTATATGAGGAGATGAGGTAATAGTATATGAGGAGATGATGAGGTAATAGTATATGAGGAGATGATGGGGTAATAGTTTATGAGGAGATGATGGGGTAATAGTTTATGAGGAGATGAGGTAATAGTATATAAGGAGATGAGGTAATTGTATATGAGCAGATAATGGGGTAATAGTATATGAGGAGATGAGTAATAGTATATGAAGAGATCATGAGGTAATAGTATATGAGGAGATGATGAGGTAATAGTATATGAGGAGATGATGAGGTAATAGTATATGAGGAGATGATGAGGTAATAGTATATGAGGAGATGATGAGGTAATAGTATATAAGGAGATGAGGTAATTGTATATGAGCAGATGATGGGGTAATAGTATATGAGGAGATGAGGTAATAGTATATGAAGAGATCATGAGGTAATAGTATATGAGGAGATGATGAGGTAATAGTATATGAGGAGATGATGAGGTAATAGTATATGAGGAGATGATGAGGTAATAGTATATGAGGAGATGATGAGGTAATAGTATATAAGGAGATGATGGGTAATAGTATATAACGAGATGAGGTAATAGTATACGAGATGAGGTAATAGTATATGAGGAGATGAGGTAATAGTATATGAGGAGATGAGTAATAGTATACGAGATGAGGTAATAGTATATTGAGGAGATGAGGTAATAGTATATGAGGAGATGATGGGGTAATAGTATATAACGAGATGAGGTAATAGTATACGAGATGAGGTAATAGTATATGAGGAGATGAGGTAATAGTATATGAGGAGATGAGGTAATAGTATACGAAAGATGAGGTAATAGTATATGAGGAGATGAGGTAATAGTATGAGGAGATGAGGTAACAGTAATATAAGGAGATGAGGTAATAGTATACGAGATGAGGTAATAGTATATGAGGAGATGATGAGGTAATAGTATATGAGGAGATGATGAGGTAATAGTATATAACGAGATGATGTAATAGTATACGAGATGAGGTATAGTATATGAGGAGATGAGGTAATAGTATATGAGGTAATAGTATATGAGGAGATGAGGTAATAGTATACAAGATGAGGTAATAGTATATGAGGAGATGATGGGGTAGTAGTATATGAGGAGATGATGGGGTAGTAGTATATGAGGTGATATATGGGGTAATAATATACGAGGAGATGATGGGGTAGTAGTATATGAGGAGATGATGGGGTAGTAGTATATGAGGACAGGAGGAGATGAGGTGATATATGGGATAATAGTATATGAGGCTATAATTGGGGGGGGGCACACTTTGATGATCGTACATATGGAGCGGTAGATCACACCTTCCTGTATTCCTGCGGTTTTTCTCCCACCTCATACACTGCTCTCCATGTACAGCTGTAACCCTGTAGTGCCTCCGGTAAATGGCGCTGTATCTCACACTGAGGACCAGCTCTGGCCGTTATCGCCATGCAGAATCCGCACTGTGTGACTTTATGCTGATATTGAGGTTCGGGTGTAGTTTAGTTAGTACAGCGGTACCGGGTCTATGTTCCGGGATCGGTTCCCTTCGGGTCGGGTGCTTCATTCTCTTATGTGGAGCGGATCGCTTCAGTCGTTGTATTGAATTCCCAGAATGAGCCCCTCGCTGTCAGGACGCCCCCATCACTCACCACACATTCTCCTCTTAGTTTCTGAGAGAAAAGACGGCGCCGGAAATAAAATAAATAATAAAAGCTGAAAATAATGACATCTCTGAGGGGAACAGTCAAAAAGCGACTCTGGTGGGACTCGAACCCACAACCTTTGAATGACTACACCAGCTAGAAGTCCAATGCGCTATCCATTGCGCCACAGAGCCACGTGTCTTGTGTGCTCAGCAGCGAGGAACACAAGCTTCAGTATCAGGGGAGAGAGCACGGGCCGAGACGTGTGAGCTGTATACAGGATTATATTACATCAGCATGTCATTATCTAACAGTACAGTATGTTATATAATCATTATCTAATACTATCTTAGATTATATAGTCATTATATTGTCAGGATATAATCTTACAGTATATGGTTGTTACATTACAGGATTAGTGTGTTACATTATACTGACCGTGTAATGTACTGATCAGATAATATAAGGTTATATAATATACTGACCGTATAATGTACTGATCATATAATATAGCGTTATATAATATACTGACCGTATAATGTAATGTACTGATTATATAATGTAGGGTTATATAATATACTGACCGTATAATGTACTGATCATATAATATAAGGATACATAATATACTGACCGTATAATGTAATGTACTAATCATATAATATAAGGTTATATAATATACTGACCGTATAATGTACTGATCATATAATATAAGGATACATAATATACTGACCGTATAATGTAATGTACTAATCATATAATATAAGGTAATATAATATACTGACCGTATAATGTAATGTACTAATCATATAATATGAGGTTGTATAATATACTGACCGTATAATGTACTGATCATATAATATAGCGTTATATAATATACTGATCGTATAATGTAATGTATTGATCATATAATATAGCGTTATATAATATACTGACCGTATAATGTAATGTACTGATGATATAATATAAGGTTATATAATATACTGACCGTATAATGTAATGTACTAATCATATAATATGAGGTTGTATAATATACTGACCGTATAATGTACTGATCATATAATATAGCGTTATATAATATACTGACCATATAATGTACTGATCATATAATATAGCTTTATATAATATACTGACCTTATAATGTATTGATCATATAATATAAGGTTATATAATATACTGACCGTATAATGTAATGTACTGATCATATAAAATGTTTAAAAAAAATGATATAGCCAGTATCTAACAATACATAGTCAGTATATTATATAACCTTATATTATATGATCAGTACATTACATTATACGGTCAGTATATTATATAACCTTATATTATATGATCAGTACATTACATTACACGGTCAGTGTATTATATAACGCTATATTATATGATCAGTACATTACATTATACGGTCAGTATATTATATAACGCTATATTATATAATCAGTACATTACATTATACGGTCAGTATATTATATAACGCTATATTATATGATCAGTACATTACATTATACGGTCAGTATATTATATAACGCTATATTATATGATCAGTACATTACATAATACGGTCAGTATATTATATAATGCTATATTATATGATCAGTACATTATACGGTTAGTATATTACATAACCCTATATCTTATGATCAGTACATTACATTACACGGTCAGTATATTATATAACGCTATATTATATGATCAGTACATTACATTATACGGTCAGTATATTATATAACGCTATATTATATGATCAGTACATTACATTATACACTCAGTATATTATATAACGCTATATTATATGATCAGTACATTACATTATACGGTCTGTATATTATATAACGCTATATTATATGATCAGTACATTACATTATACGGTCAGTATATTATATAACCCTATATTATATGATCAGTACATTACATTATACGGTCAGTATATTATATAACGCTATATTATATGATCAGTACATTACATTATACGGTCAGTATATTATATAACGCTATATTATATGATCAGTACATTACATTATACGGTCAGTATATTATATAACGCTATATTATATGATCAGTACATTATACGGTCAGTATATTATATAACCTTATATTATATGATCAGTGCATTACATTATACAGTCAGTATATTATATAACGCTATATTATATGATCAGTGCATTACATTATACGGTCAGTATATTATATAATCAGTACATTACATTATACGGTCAGTATATTATATAACGCTATATTATATGATCAGTGCATTACATTATACGGTCAGTATATTATATAACGCTATATTATATGATCAGTGCATTACATTATACGGTCAGTATATTATATAACGCTATATTATATGATCAGTACATTATACGGTCAGTATATTATATAACCTTATATTATATGATCAGTGCATTACATTATACAGTCAGTATATTATATAACGCTATATTATATGATCAGTGCATTACATTATACGGTCAGTATATTATATAATCAGTACATTACATTATACGGTCAGTATATTATATAACGCTATATTATATGATCAGTGCATTACATTATACGGTCAGTATATTATATAACGCTATATTATATGATCAGTGCATTACATTATACGGTCAGTATATTATATAACCTTATATTATATGATCAGTACATTATATTATACGGTCAGTATATTATATAACCTTGTATTATATGATGGGTCTATTACATTATACGGTCAGTATATTATATAACCTTGTATTATATGATGGGTCTATTACATTATACGGTCAGTATATTATATAACCTTATATTATATGATCAGTACATTACATTATACGGTCAGTATATTATATAACGCTATATTATATGATCAGTACATTACATTATACAGTCAGTATATTATATAACCTGATATTATATGATCAGTACATTACATTATACGGTCAGTATATTATATAACGCTATATTATATGATCAGTACATTACATTATACAGTCAGTATATTATATAACCGTATATTATATGATTAGTACATTACATTATACGGTCAGTATATTATGTATCCTTATATTATATGATCAGTACATTATACGGTCAGTATATTATATAACCTTATATTATATGATTAGTACATTACATTATACGGTCAGTATATTATATAACGCTATATTATATGATCAGTACATTACATTATACAGTCAGTATATTATATAACCTTATATTATATGATTGGTCTATTAGATTACACAGTCCAGACCTCAGAATTTCAGACACCATGTGACCACTGATGACATGTGTCCAGGAAGTGTGTCTCAGGGACAGAAGTGTGAACAACACACCTGCATTCATTTACAAATTGGGGGGGGGGGGTGGCATCTCTACTACCTGTGTCCTTACTCTGCTTTTATCAGGCAAGCTTCAGTCCCAACCACACAATGAGAACTTTGGAAATTGAAAGACTAACAGAGTCTCAGAGAATGTCCCTTCAAGAGAAACCTGGAGCTGCCCAATATAAATGGGGCACTTGGAAAACCTTTTCCACAGAAGGGCAACTTGAAGGGTCTATGAAACTTCCAGTCAGCGGGCAGTAATGGAGCACAAGTTCATTTTTGGAGCAAAGAGTCCACGTTCTGTTCCTGCATTGAACCCTTTTTGCTCTTTGTTTCTTCAATGGTCCAAAGTAGTCCCTCGAGGCAGTGACACAACCCACGTGGGATGGAAAGGAAGGTAAACAGGAACAGAGACACGCTTCTTCAGGAGGATCAAAGCTTCTTCAAACATGTAGGTGTGAAGAACTCTACTGGGACACACTTCATGACACAAGTTGGCCTAAAGCCATGTAGACACCTCCTGGAGTCCTGCTCATTAACACGTCTATGATATTGTCACCCTGGGTCCTGGGAACAAGTCTCCCATAGTATTCTCGTTCAGACTAAGGGCCCTTGCACATGACTGTGGAGCACGGTCCATGAAAACCCGGAGGACCGTGCTCCTTCTGAGGGCGCCGCTGTGCAGTGATACACTCTATACGAGTGTGTGCAGTGTGTCACTGTACAGCGGCGGCCTCAGGAAGCGCACGGCGTCATAGCAACCAATGACGCCGTGCGCTCCTGCCCTCAGAAGGAGCACGGTCCAGGTTTTCACGGACCATCCCGGACCGTGCTCCGCGGTCGTGTGAATGGGTCCTAACAGTGAGATTTGGGTAGGAAAAACCTCACAAGCCTAACAGATCCTACCAAGTGCGTTGTACTCAATGTCTTCCATGAATAAATTATGGGCCTGGTCTTTGGACAGAAGATTTGGGTCATGTGTGGCCAACTGTAGACATGTTAGATGTAAGTTCTAGCGATTGAAGGATTAAAAGCAAGCCCAAACATATTACATGAAAGTCAGCCAAACCCAACAGTTATGGTGGAAGTGGAAAACTATCTAGTGAATATGAGAGTGACCAGGGGCGTAGCTACAGGGGGTGCAGAGGTAGCAGTCACTACCGGGCCCAGGAGCCTGAGGGGGCCCAGAGACCCTTGTACCACATAAGAAGACGCCAGTATTATAGAAAGTGCATGCTAGTGAAGTTACACCTCTGGCTTTAGGGAAGGGGTTAGGTCAAGAATTTGGCATGGGGTGGGTAGCCATTTCAATTTTTACCTCAGGCAGCAGGAAGGCTATGTTCTTCCCTGCCCCTGGCCACAAAGCACTGAGGCAAGGGGGGGCCCCAAGCTGAACTCTTGCCCCAGGGCCCATGGGCCTTTAGCTACGCCCCTGAGAGTGACCCAACTCTACCATTGTAAATGTGGGCCTTCTCATAACATTTACCTGCCACAGGGGTGTTGCTCTACTTCCCCTCCTTGACTTTGGGCCTCCATGATTGCACTTTAAGGGCCATTGATTAGGTCCAGTTAAACTCTCTTAGATCTCTTCACAGGAGCTTTATAGTGACATATTCTCTTATAACATGGTTGTTAAAGGAAATATTGGTCCTTCAGTATCAAAAGTGTGTCCAAAAATGTGGTCAAATTTCACTTGGTAACTAGTCATAGCCCACCTTTTCTGAGGCATTTCCAAAGATGAAAGATGGACCTGGAATTGTGCAAGATTTTCACCAGCTCTACCCATACCACATAGACTGTAAGCCCTCGCGGGCAGGGCCGTCTCTCCTTGTGTACCAGTTTGTAATTCATCTTGCTGATGCTTAGTGCAATTGTATGTTTTATGTATGTGCACTCCTGTGGGGGGAAGGGGGGGGAGGGACTTTTGTTGGCTGAGAACGGTGGGTTCGGCCAACACACTAATCTGCATAGAGAGCTCCTGACTCCCACCTGTCAGATGATTTCGAGGGAGACCACCATTCAATTCAAACTACGACTAACAGCCTGGGGCTGACTAGGAACTTAATGGGTTTATCTCATCATCTAGGATATACCCCCATTGTCTTATAGGTGTGGGTCCCACCGCTGGGACCCGCACCTGTATCGAAATCGGTGGGGGGGGGGGGGGCGCTGTGCCTGGAGGACCCCAGGTTTCCCGAGGTCTGGCCACCACCAGGCGCAGCTCCCCCGCTGCTCCCATAGAAATGAACGGGAGCCCTCCGCGCATGCGCGGCCACTGCTCCCATTCAAGACAATAGGGGCATATCCTGGAAAAAGTTGTAGGCCACTGCTGTCCTCCTACTCCTGTTCCTTCAGGATGGCAATACAGTTGAATTTAGGCATAAAGAGGACACCTGTTGTCGCCGGCCAGATACATAACAATTTGAGGACCCCAGTTTTAATTAACTCTGGAAGAGACATAGCATTACTTATCTGGTTGGCGGCCATGAGGAGGGCTCAGACGGCCCACTGGGCACTGGTCCACTAGGAAATGTCACTGTCTATGAACAATCCACCCATACTAGCAGCAGTCTTAAGGGGGGTCCTCAAGAGAAAGGGACACATGTCACACCTCCTTCCACCACACTCCTTGTCACATCAATCAGAAGGTTTTATTAGAAGACAATTAGATGCCAAGTAAAGTGAAGGTCCACAGCCGCCAGATGACTACTGATCCTCCTCAAGTCTATTCATCCAAGCATTGGTGGTTCAGTGGTAGAATTCTCGCCTGCCACGCGGGAGGCCCGGGTTCGATTCCCGGCCAATGCAGGAAGATTTTTTTTATTTCATAACTTCTTTTAATATTTGGAATATGTGAAGAATTGATCTCTTTCATGATATAATATCACCATAGGAGAAATCAAGTCTATGGGGCTGTTTACATTTAAAATACTAGGGAGGCTGTTATCTATAGAGGATTTTGTTATTTTATAATTGACTTTATTATCTGTAATTTGTTAGGAATTGATCTCCTCTGTGATGTAGTTTACTATAGTAGATCCATCCATGCAGATGCTGGTGACCATAGACATGTACTGATCAACTTCTCATGGAGAACCTATCACCTGGAGTTGAGGTCACACTACAGGGAAAAGAAGTGTGATAGACACATATCACAGATCCTTCCAGCTCCACATCAGTCAGAAGGTTTTATTAGAAGACCATTAACGGGAGAGCTGGAACTAGTTGTGAAGAAGTTTTGAAAAAGTTTTCCAAACAAAAGTTTTCATACCGAAGCATTGGTGGTTCAGTGGTAGAATTCTCGCCTGCCACGCGGGAGGCCCGGGTTCGATTCCCGGCCAATGCAGGTAATCTTTTTTAATATTTTTTTTTATTTCGTAATTTACTTGATTATCTGTAATTTGTCAGGAAATAATCTCCTTCATGATGTACAGTGCTGGAATAAATCCCCATGTAGATGTTGGTGACCTTATAGACTATGTACAGGGTGTCAGGCAGACACATCTCCACATCTGGACAGAAGATCTTGGCTCTGTTTTTTTTTTTTCCAAAGTGAAGTTTAGAGAATTTCCTTTTCAGCAGCTGCTGGGAATATTTCACACTGCAATTTACAAATCCTATGTACATAGAATGAAGGGTTCAGAGCGTGCAGTAGAAATAGTGGAAAAAATAAAATGAAAAAACAACCAAAAATTTATATTTGTGTACAGTCAATAGATAAAGGTTAAATTAAAAGTTATTTGTGTCATGGGCACAACGTGGACGACTTTTTTTTACACAATGAAGTACAGATGTCCACCTAGGACAAGGACCAGGAGGCCTCCAGAGACGATTGTCTTCAGGTCTGTCCATGAAATGTGGACAAAATAGTTTGTGCCCCCTGAACGTCTACACAGAAAAATCAAGGTGTGAATTGCACTACTATGGATTCATGTACAGTCTGTTGCACGCATGAATAGTGCATAGGCGTCTGAATCACGCCTAAGGCATAGTTGGCGATCTACCGGAATTTGCCGGGACTGTCCCTGATTTGCCAATTTGGGTTGTCTCGAGCCAAAAATAGGCAGGGCTAACATAAACCCAACCCATAAGTGGGCATTCAAGGGCGGGTCAGATGTTTCTGGGACTTCAGGGCTTGGATGCCCCGATTTCAACAAGGGGTAAAGGGTACCACCACACAGGACGGTCTTGTTATGGATCAGTACCACGTGGCTATACGGGGTGTAGCTGGTCCATGTTAAATGAATGAGACCCCACTGTTTAGTCAGTCTGCATTGTGAATGGCACCTTCAATACCACGTGGCCATTAACAATGCAGAACGACTAAACAGTGAGGTCTTCATTAGTTAATAAGAGCTAGTTGTAGCCCCTACAGCTGTGCAGTACTCAACCATAGCGCAGCCGCATCGAAACCGCGTCACTAGGCAGAATGTACACAGTACACAATGAGCGGTGAAACCTAAAAACCAAGAAGCATCAGTCATGGCATTCTTCTAGGAGAGGCCATCGCTTCATGATTGGGAGTGTCCACGGTCTGGGACTGACACTGATCCTGAGAATAAAGAGGCCACTAGCTAAAGGGGTTCTCCGGGAATTAAGAAAATGAAAATACATAAATATTACTTCATTATAAATCTATTCCCAAATACCTTTCATTAGTTATAATGGCTTTTTTTTGTCTGGGGAGCAATCATTAGGAGAAACAAAATGTCTGCTGTCCTATTAGTACACACAGAACCTGTCCTAATCTCACAGGAGGACAAGTTACTTCACAACACTGAGGTAAAGAGCTGCCTCGTCCTCCTCTCTGCTCTGACTGTCAGGGTTTATGATCCAGAATACAGATAAGGTCTTTAGCTGAATCTCTGAGGGAATAGAGTTCATGAGCAGATGTGGTAACAAGCAGCAGCTCTTGTATGCAGTCTCCATTACCACAGTCTGTCCTGTCCGTCCTCTCTGTACTTCATGTCTCCTCATGAACTGCATTCCCACAAAGATTCAGCTAAATATATTAAACTGTAGTCAGGATCATAATCCCTGACATGCAGAGTAGAGAGGAGGATGAGGCAGCTCTTTACCTCAGTGTTGGGAAGTAACTTGTCCCCCTGTGTGATTAGGACAGGTTTTGTGTGTACTAATAGGACGGCAGCCATTTTATTTCTCCTAATCATTGCTCCCCAGACATAACGAGCCATTATAACTAATGAAAGGTATTTGGGGATAAATTTATAATAAAGTAATATTTACATATTTTCATTTTCTTAATTCCCCTTTAATGATGCATTCCCTTCTAAGTTTTCATAGCGTAGCACTGCTCCAGACCCTTGAATCTCTTGACTGGGGCGGTGCTGAAGTTTTCTGCACAACCACAAGCAAAGGTATGACCCTGCAAAACTGAGCTCCTACAACATGCTGTCTAACTCTCCTGAAAGGGGAGACCTCCTGATTGCCTCGAACACGGTAACGGCCTGTGGGTGTGGAACCACTGTACCAACCAACTGGTTTGACTTTGGGCTAATTGTCAGGGCATCATCTTGGCAATCCCCTGGTATTTACCCTTTAACCTC
Source organism: Rhinella marina (assembly GCA_900303285.1). Classification (NCBI taxonomy): domain Eukaryota; kingdom Metazoa; phylum Chordata; class Amphibia; order Anura; family Bufonidae; genus Rhinella; species Rhinella marina. Next base: position 12,931 of record ONZH01017519.1, read on the forward strand.
TAAAGTGACCTTCGCTGCCAGGGACCTACCAGGCTGCTACCTCATGAAATAGTCCCAGTGTAGTTGGCAGCTGACCAACGGAGATTACAGTCACGTGTGCCATTCTACCATGGTTCAAAGTAGTCATAGTGGTGACACATGCCATGTGGGATAGAAAGGAAGGTAAACAGGAACAGAGACACACTTCTTCTGGAGGGATCAAAGCTTCCTCAAACATGTAGGTGTGAAGAACTCTACCGGGACACAGTTCACAACACAAGTTGGCCTAAAGCCAACAAGTCTCCCATAGTATTCTCGCTGAGATTTGTCACAGCGGGATCTGTCTAAAAAAAATTACAAACCTAATAGATGTTACCAAGTGCATTGTACTCAGTGTCTTCCATCAATAGATTATGAGCCTGACCAACCGACATGGCAGAAGATTTGGGTCATGTGTGACCATCTTTACATTTATTAGATGGAAGTGCCAGATCTTGAAGGATCAAAAGCCGCCCATGCACATTAGATGAAAGTGAACCAAAGCTAACAATTACAGCGGGATCAAGCAACCCATTCGATAGTCACACCCATAATGTGGTATATAGGGTACAAAGATAGTGGGGCCATTCTTCATTAATGGAAACCTCAAGGCCACTGGGTATGTGAAATTGCTACATGATGATGTGTTTCCCTCTTTACGCACTGAAGCTGGCACGTTCCCTGAGTTTTTCCAGCAAGATGGTGCACCACCACATTATGGGTGTCAGGTCCGAGCATTCCTAGATGAACAGTTTCCTGGAAAGTGGATTGGTTGTCGGCGGCCAGTTGAATGGCCCCCAAGGTCTCCCGATCTGACCCCCTTAGACTTTTATCTTTGGGATCATCTGAAGGCAATTGTCTATGCTGTGAAGATACGAGATGTGCAGCACCTGAAACTACGGATACTGGAAGCCTGTGTTAGCATTTCTTCTGTGGTGTTGCTGTCAGTGTGTGAAGAGTGGGAGAAGAGGATTGCATTGACAATCCAACACAATGGGCAGCACTTTGAACACATTCTATAAGTGCTCAGAAACTTGTAAATAACTCATGAAAGAATAAAGTTACGTTAAAACCAAGCACACCATTGTTTTTTTTGTGAAATTCTCAATAAGTTTGATGTGTCACATGACCCTCTTCCCATTGAAAAAAACTAAAGTTGGATCCAAAATGGCCAACTTCAAAATGGCCGCCATTGTCACCACCCATCTTGAAAAGTTGTCCCCCTCCCATATACTGTGCCACAAACAGGAAGTTAATATCACCAACCATTCCCATTTTATTTAGGTGTATCCATATAAATGGCCACCCTGTACTTTAAGGGCCATTTGGTGGGTCCTGTTAATCGTTCTTAGACCTTTTTACAAGGTCGCTATGGTGACACATTATCTTAGTTGTAATTAGTTGTAAAGGCAAAAACTGGACTATCAGCATCTAAAATGTTCACAAAAGGGTGGTCATATTTCCATTGGTAACCCTTTATAGCCCATGCTTTTTGGTGAAGCAGGTACAGAGACGCAAGATGGACCTTCAGTGGTTGTAACAGGTAACAAGGGCATTTGCCCTTCAAGACAATTTTGACACAGGGCCCAATACTTTTTCTAGTCAAGACTCATGGATCTAAAGGAGGAAGTCCTAAGTGGAAGAGCAAAACTGTATACAGGTCCCTTTACACGGGACAATGTACAAGCAGCTTGTTGGGAGGAAGTGCATTTACACGCAGCAATCTCCTACAGCTCCTCCAGAGTATGGGGAGGAGTGATCACTAATGCCGTTGCTTTTCCCCATACTGTCTTGCTGTTTCCCGACAGCAGATTGGGAAACACAGCACGATATGCCACCAGGAATTTTTTGGAGCTGTACAAACAATCCAAATCGGTGGTGCATTTACACTGCCAGATCATTGTTAATGAGCATTACTACGAAAGCTAGTTAGTCATGATCTGTTCAATTCTCGGCCCTTAGGAAACATCAACCAGAGCTATAGATTGTTTTGAGTCTGATCTTGTTATGATAATGTAGAGGGTGGTCATAAAGATGTAAACCAAATGGACATGCTAATCAGCATAGCTATGGTAATGTCAGTGTGCTTCAGTCTGCTTGCCCATTGATAGTACCTGTTTATTTTAAACAAGGAGGACCCAAGTTTATAGTGTATTTATGTCAGTGGTGGAGGTGTCTCAAAGGTCTTCTAGAACGGACACCACTGTTCTATTGATATCCAACATACCCAAATCCTGCATTCCTACAACATCTGGAGAGAGTTGGAACCCCCCACACTGGATAGTCAGATGGTACCTTCTAAATTGGTGACTTTGGTCAACTTTCTTCTATTGTGTGTCAAAGAAATCAGGTAATTGCTAGTTGACCCCAAAAATTCCAACCATTTATCATCCGTGTTCTTTCCAGGCAGCTGAACATCAACAATCTGATGAAAAATTGACAATTGCCGCCTTGAAGGGATATTTAATCCAGAATCTTTTATCCTCTGTCCACTGGATTGGCCATAAATGATAGATTTGGGGAAGTCTGACAGATATGCACAGGGCTTGGCTGTTTGACTTTGAGTAGAGTGGTGGTGGTGGGGTCATGCTCAGTTACCACTCCATTCAGACTACCCCTAGCAGTGGTCTTCCTCCATTGTGGTAATCAGGGAGGCTCCCAGAGCGTGGATGCCCACTAATCTAGCATTTATCTAGTGGACAGGTGATAAGTGATAGACTAGTGGGGCCTCAAGATGGAATCTCCCTTTTAAAGGATTGTGCCACTAATAACACCTAACCTCTATCCACACAATGGGAATACGTGTTTGATAAGGGCGGGACCCCAACAATCACAAGAAAGGGGGTCCATAAGGTGGCAACCCTACTTGGCAGCCGCATGGAAGTGAATAGAATGGCGGACAAGCGTGAGCGCTATCTCTTCATTCTTATGGGTCAGTTCAACGGCACTTGCGAGCCCCCGTTTTTGTGATCACATTATTCCCTATCCTATGGATCCTAGTGGCACGTCCCCATTTAAAAATGGGTTGTCACAGAATAAAAATGGTATTGCTAGGGTAGTTAGAGGGGCTTTATGCAATCCCACCTTACTGATAATATCCCTGTAGTAGAAACCAAGTCTATGGGGCTGTTCACATTTAAAATACTAGGGAGGCTGTTATTGATATTGGATTTTGTCATTTCATAATTGACTTTATTATCTGTAATGTGTCAGGAATTGATCTCCTCTGTGATGTAGTGTCCTAAAGTAAATCCATCCAAGCAGATGCTGGTGACCATAGACATGTACCAATCAACTTCACCTGGAGATGAGGTCACACTACAGGGAAAAGAAGTGTGAAGGACACATATCACAGATCCTTCCAGCTCCACATCAGTCAGAAGGTTTTATTAGAAGACCATCAACTGGAGAGCTGGAACTAGAAGTGAAGAAAAAGTTTTGAAAAAGTTTTCCAAACAAAGTTTTCATACCGAGGCATTGGTGGTTCAGTGGTAGAATTCTTACATACTATTATTTGTAGTATGTGAAGAATCTCCTTCATGATGTAGTGTCCTATTTAGTAAATCCCTCCATGCAGATGCTGGTGAACTTATAGACTATGTACAGGGCGTTTTGCAGACATTTAACAGTACATTATCTGTAGTGGAGGGGCATTATCTATACTGGAATGCACTGTAGGGGCATTATCTGTACTGAAGGGCACTGTAGGGGCATTATCTGTACTGGAGGGACACTATATGGGCATTATCTATACTGGAGGGCACTGTAGGGGCATTAGCTGTACTGGAGGGCACTGTAGGGGCATTATCTATACTGGAGGGACACTATGGTATCATTATCTATACTGGAAGACACTGTATGGGCATTATCTATACTGGAGAGCACTGTATGGGCATTAGCTATACTGGAGGGCACTGTAGGGGCATTATCTATACTGGAGGGACACTATGGGTATCATTATCTATACTGGAGAGCACTGTATGGGCATTATCTATACTGGAGGGACACTATGGTATCATTATCTATACTGGAGAGCACTGTATGGGCATTATCTATACTGGAGGGGGCATTATCTATACTGGAGGGACACTATGGTATCATTATCTATACTGGAAGACACTGTATGGGCATTAGCTATACTGGAGGGCACTGTATGGGCATTAGCTATACTGGAGGGCACTGTAGGGGCATTATCTATACTGGAGGGCACTGTAGGGGCATTATCTATACTGGAGGGATACTATGGTATCATTATCTATACTGGAGAGCACTGTATGGGCATTATCTATACTGGAGGGGCATTATCTATACTGTAGGGGCATTATCTATACTGGAGGGCACTGTAGGGGCATTATCTATACTGGAGAGCACTGTATGGGCATTATCTATACTGGAGGGGCATTATCTATACTGTAGGGGCATTATCTATACTGGAGGGCACTGTAGGGGCATTATCTATACTGGAGGGCACTGTAGGGGCATTATCTATACTGGAGGGGCATTATCTGTACTGGAGGGGCATTATCTGTACTGTAGGGGCATTATCTATACTGGAGAGCACAGTAGGGGCATTATCTATACTGGAGGGGCATTATCTATACTGGAGGGGCATTATCTATACTGGAGGACACTGTATGGGCATTATCTATACTGGAGGACACTGTATGGGCATTATCTATACTGGAGGGCATTTCTGTATTGGAGGGCACTGTATGGGCATTATCTATATTGGAGGGCACTGTATGGGCATTATCTATACTGGAGGGCATTATCTATACTGGAGGGCATTATCTATATTGGAGGGCACTGTATGGGCATTATCTATACTGGAGAGCACTTCAGAAGATTATCTATACTGGAGGGCACTATGGGGACATTATATACTGGGGGCACTATGGTATCATTATCTATAGGGCACTATAAGGGGGCATTATCTATACCAAGGGAGCACTATAGGGGACATTATCTATACTGCGGGGCACTATAGGGGACATTATCTATACTGCGGGGCACTATAGGGGACATTATACTGGGGGTACTATGGGGGAATAACTGGAGGGAACTATGCGGGGCATTATCTATACTGGGGCACTATGGGGGCATTATCTATACTGGAGGGCACTATGTATGGTATTTTATATACTGGGAGACATTATGGGGTCATTACCTATACTGGGGGCACTATGGGGGAATAAGCTGTACTGAGGGACACTATGGAGTTGCATTAGATATACTGGAGGCACTATAGGGGCCATTATCAATACTGGGGTACATTTTGGTTACTTGGGGACACTATATGACCTGTTATCTATACTGGAGGGCACTATGGAGGGCATTATATATGCTGGGGGCACTATGGGGAACATTATCTATACAGGGGGCACTACTGGGGGTATTATCTATACTAGGGAAGACTATGGGGTACTTGGGGAGACTGTAGGGGCCTATGGGGGCGTTATATATTCTTGGGGACACTATGGGAAGCATTATCTATATTTGGGGACACTATGAGGACCATTAAATATATATACTACAGGAGTATGGATTAAAAAAAAAGGCTATGAAATAAATCCGTTTTTAATGGCCATTCAAAAAATATGCAAAACCGATGAAAACTGTCCGTTAAAAAAGTATAAACACTGATCCAAAATGGTCATCAAAAAAATGATAGTTTATCCATTTTTTGTTCACTGTGGTGTGAATGTACAGAAGCAAGGTCCTGTCCACAGCCCAGGACATGATGTCATCAGAAGCTGAATTTCCAGAAAAGGACTATCAAATGACTGGGTTCTTGGGAGGCAGCTTCGAAACGGTAAGTATATTTGTGGGACCCACTCAGAAGAGCCAACCCTGTGCTCCATGTCAGACCCCACTGATCAGCTGCTCAGGCAGCATCTGGCATCATAAATTAGGTGGTTGACTGACCTGGAACCACAAAGTTCTGCTGACTGTGTAGTGGTCATAGTGGTGTACTGCAGCATTCAAGTAAATGGAACTGAGCTGCTGTACTCCCCAGTGGATAAGATGTCAGATCACCACCGATATGATATTGATGACCCATCCTGAAAATAGTTATTCAATATCTAAATACTTGAAAAGCCATTGAGGACTTGCTGTGTAAATGTACGGTTCAGGAGACCCCCTTAGATGACATGATCAATTGTGACCACAGAATCTAAGCAATCACTACAGGGGACCAAATGGCCCTTCCACACTGGGATCGAGGACTCCGTTTGGTTGCTATGACGGCCCCTCTGAAGGCTCCGAGGCCCGTCATAGTGAAGTTCCTATCAAGCCTTGTCTGCGGCAGGGCTTGATAGGAGCACCTCAAATCTCCCATAGGCTGCACTGTTAAATTGTTGCAATCTATCAGAAAATCACATGGACGGCCGGGTCTTGGTAGATTTGCAGTGGTCTGATACTCCTTCCATTTCAATATGATCGCTTGCACAATGCTCCTTGGGATGTTAAAGCTTGGGAAATCTTTTGGTATCCAAATCCGGCTTTAAACTTCTCCACAACAGTATCAGGGACCTGCCTGGTGTGTTCCTTGGTCTTCATGATGCAGAACCCTGAGACTATCACAGAGCAGGTGCATTTATACGGAGACTTGATTACACACAGGTGGATTCTATTTATCTTCATCAGTCATTTAGGACAACATTGGATCATTCAGAGATCCTCAATCAACTTCTGAACTGAAAGTAAATGGGCCGAATAATTTTGCACGTCCAACTTTTCAGTTTTATTATTACAAAAAAAGTTTAAATGATCCAATAAATTTCGTTCTACTTCATAATTGTGACCCACTTGATTCTTCACCAAAAATGTAAAATGTGATATCTTTTTGTTTGAAGCCTGAAATGTGGCAAAAGGTTGAAAAGTTCCAGGGGGCCGAATACTTTCGCAAGGCACTGTATGTACATACTGAACCCCCAGAATCAAGGTAATGATTTTATTTATGCAGGGAACATTGTAAAAATTAAACCTCTAAAACTATGGCAAAATTAAATTTTTTTTCCTGATTCCACCTCATTTAGGTTTTTTTTTTTTTTACATTTTCCTACTACATTAATAAAAATAGCCCTCACATGAACTGAAAAATTAATCACTGTCAAAAATATCACAGTTGGAATAATTTTGTAAGCTTTTTTATCAGTCCGAAGTGACAACCTGAGCATTGGTGGTTCAGTGGTAGAATTCTCGCCTGCCACGCGGGAGGCCCGGGTTCGATTCCCGGCCAATGCATGGTCTGTTTTTTTGAATAATTTAACTCCACTTTTGTCATATGATTTAAATGAGTCAGGTAACTGATCCCCTTCGTTATCCTGTGTGGTTATAGATCACGTACAGGGTGTACGTGCACAGCACAGTCAGGCTTCTTATACACAGAGTTCTCCTCAGTTCTCCACATCATCACTTACTCCAGACACATCTGTGCAGATCCTGTGACTGGGATTTTCATTTTGAGCAGCTGGTGGGAATATTTCACACTGTAGTTATCCCATAGTTTATAAACCACAGCCTGGTACATAAACTGAGGTGGTTCAGAACGTGAAGAATGAATGTTCCTTAAAGGAATTGTCCATGTCATTTGTTTTTATTTCTGAAAACTGCCTGGGGCCTGGTAGAATAATAAAAAATCTTCCCACTCACTGGCCCAGGTCCTTCTAATTCAGAAACCCACAAGCCCCCGACCTCCCACTGACGACATATAGTTAAGGCTGCTTTAGTGAGGTACTGTACATCATGGAGGTCAGTGATTGGCTGCAGGAGGGTAAAAAAAGACTGGAAACCACTAGAGGTGCTACAAAATGGCATCTTTGGGATTGTGACTTTACTATTAAATGAAGGGGTCCTATTTAATCTAATATGTAAAGTTGAGTGTATGTATGTGTGTCTATGTGTGTATGCCCGCTAAAGGAATCCACCCCGTCGCAGCTACAATCACGAAATTTGTCACACAGGGACATCAGGTGTCTGGGAAGGTTTTAGAACGGGTCTCAGCTCTCCAGGATATATCGTTCCAGAGATATTCCCAAAAAATGAATTAGCCAATAGAAGCCTGGTCACATGACCCTTATCAGCCAATAGAAGCTCACAGGCAGTTAATCTCCACCTCACGGAGGCCAGTCATTGGCTGCAGGAGTACACAGGACATCAAAGCTGCAGTCTCAACAATATGTCATTGGCTACTGCCCCGGAAGAGGATGGAGCAGCAGCGCTGGAGTGGAAGGGCCTGTGAAGGTGAGTGTAAGTGTTTTAACAATTTTATCAGGCCCCAGGCAGTTTTTAGAAAATATAAAATAATGTGGGCACTAGTGTTGTGCGAGCATGCTCTGCCGAACTCGCTGTTCGGCCGAGCATGCCGGCGCTCGGGTACACTCGGTGTTCGGCCGAACACCGGGTGTATTCGAGCGCCATGCATTCAGTGTAATGCCAGAAGTCATCTTAGCTACTGGCATTAGACTGATTGGCTGGCCAGGAACGCGTCATCGGGTGCTATATAGCACCCGGTGACACGTGACCGGCCATTCTTAGTCAGGGAGAGCTGCCGCAAGGAGCGACAGATAGTGTAGGGATAGAGGCGCGCTAGGCAGGGAAATAATTTATAAAAAAAAAAAAATAATAAAATCCCTTTTAAGGGCTAAGGGGGACATTTAGTCTATTTTATTTTATTTTGGGCACTTTTGTAAACCATTGACTTTAATTATGCTGGGGTGCTCGGCTTAGCACTCGAACACCCCCTAGTGCTCGGCCAGAGAACCCGAGCATACGAGCACTTTAGTGCTCGATCATCACTAGTGGGCACCCCTTTTAAACTGTCAAATACATACTTTTAAAAAAGTTAAAAAATTATTTAGTATATTATGTTTTGCATGTTTTTTTTTGCTTATTTTGGTCTCATACTAGGCAATTTTTTCTGTAGTCTCTGTATTGTGTCATGCTCCATCAGGTACAGCTGTGTAAGACATTGATTATCGGTGGTGGTCTGATGGCCATCTGAGGTTGGAGTTCCACTGATGAAATATTGATGTTTTCTAACTAGCCCATATGCAGTCCAAAAAACTCGCACCTCCTTTCTTGGAGCTAGATCTTCTTTGTGAAGGAGACTGGAAGGATGGGATCTTTGACAGTCACTTCTCCTCAGAACATTTATAAGAGATCAAAGCTTTGCCAGGCGAGAAGGACATCAGATGGACACACTTCAAGACACCTTGGCCTAAAGTCATTCTGACACCACGTGGAGGCCTGCTCATTAACACTTCCTTGTGACTGTCACTCTGGGTCCTGGGAACTAGTCTCCCGTACCAGTTACATATATTGAGATTCAGTACAACACGCCCTTAATTAGGAAAAAAATAGCTGAGCGAATCTATTCGCTGCTTCGTAGATTCATATCGAATCTTGGAAATTTTCTTCTCCAAAGCGAATCGTAAACGTACGCAAAAATTTGACCACTAACTATACGTAAGATACATATGAAACGTAAGTAAATTTACGCATTCTGTGTACAGTGGGAAAATTACGCTATCCCCCCCACAAGAGCAGGAAAGTGTATTCTGAGCCCCCCTCAGAACTGGAAAAAAACAATAGTACGCTAAGGATTCGTACACACTTTTGTACGCTCATGTGTACGTGTTCACATAAGTTGTGTACCTTTCACAAGTGTACGTTCATTATTAGTGCGCGAATGTTCGCAAAACACCACATAATAACCTATAATTTGTACGCAGCTTCGTCAAATAGATTCGTATTCGTTCGAATCTTGTGAAAACTTCGACGAATATTCGGCGAAGCAAATTTTGGATGATTCGCTCATCTCTACTAGAATCCTCAATGTCTCCAAGGACCGGTGGTCAAACTGAATGCCCAATACAAGAATCTGAAGAACATTTAGTAGATTCTGAAATTTCTCTAGTTTTGACATTTTCCGACAAGTCAGTGGGGTCTAGGCAGTGGTGGGACATGAATGTTTGGGCCCCAATGCCCCACCCACCTACTATGTGGCAACAATACTACTGGCACCTTCTTATCAGCATAGGCACTTTTTGGCACCAGGTCCTAAGTGTGACTACTAGCCCTACACCACAGAGTCCAGGAACTATGACCGATCATCGAGAAATGAGGATCAGGATTTGAACATGCCCGATTCTTCATTCTCACGGGAAATAAGCTGCTACCAGAGGTGTCTGACAGTAGCTTATATCGTCTGCCCAATGAAACAAACATATAGCATGCATGTTTATAGTCAGTTGAGTGAGTTCATTATTTCAAGTGTATGTACAACATAATAAATCAGTAGAATGATGGACTCCAGTATGACCACTCAAGGACTTGGAAAGTAAGCTGACCATAGATGTCATTCAATGTTGCCTAGCCTCCAGATCGTCTTACTGCCATGAGAAAACATGGAGGCTTTAGAGATCCAAAAGTGTATGTTCATGGAATATTTTATCAATCTACTATCTGCCTGTTTGACCTCCACCCTGTGTCGATGAGTTCCTACGTATTTTTTAAACCCTTTTGGTATTTCAAAAAGTCACTTATTGTTCTCATGGTCTACCCTCTACCATTTGCGTTGGTCACACTTCAGGAAAGTATAGAAAGGCGTGATGAGAACGGAGAGGTGAAACTCGTTGTAGTCTTTGCCATAGGGTTTGATGACAAGGAAAATGGAGCAGAATGGAAGCAAAGTGGTATGAAGGAGCACAGATGTCCAAGGAGCTTTCATAAGAGCTAGCCAAACTGTGCGCGCTATTTACCATATATGTCTATGTGGGTAAAAAAGACTGGAAAACCAGTAAAGGTGCTACAAAATGGCGTCTTTGGGATTGTGACTTTACTATTAAATGAAGGGGTCCTGTTTAATAGGCAATAAAATGCAAACATTAGGCCTAGTCATATCATAGGCCTCAGTCTTCTGTCTCTACTAGAGCTAAACATGGAGGCTTTGAGAAGGTTTCTGACACATATGTCAAAAGTATCCATAGGTGCTCATTTACCTGGTGAAGACCAAAAGAGTGTCCTTCATTGAGCTACTGTTTATAGCTCCAAATATTTTTTTTTTACATCAGATCCTATAAGGGAAGTGTTTCTACTTCCTCTCTACATGGTTACATACATAGCAGGCATCCTTTGGAGGTATATATTGTGAAATTGTCCCATGGCATACCTCCAACACACCCTGCAGTGTGAATAGGCCGTTATGTGTAGAGGATTAAAGGGGTATTCTGTTAATTTTAAGTTATCCCATTTGCAGCTTACTCCCATTCTTTGTGGAAACTTAAAGGGGTTGTCTGAACCCGGACATACCCTTAATTTCACCCAGGCAGCCTTCCTGATGTTAGCATCGGAGCATAAGATGCCGTCCTTTGCCCAGCACTTAGCCCGGTTCCTGTGACATACCGGCCTCTGCCAGGCGGAGGCTTCCGCCCAACAGTGAGCCCGGTGACGTCACCGCCACTGATGTGCAGGCTTTAGCGCTGCCCTAGCCAGTAAAACGGCTAGAGCAGTGCTAAAGCCAGCCCATTACAGCCGGTGATGTCACCGAACACACTGCTTCCGCTCAGCAATGTGTGTTTACAAACAAATGTGCCCTTGCCCTGCGCGATCCAGTGCAGGGCAAGGGAGGGCATCGGAGCACAAAATGCTCCGATGCTAACATCAGGCGGGCTGCCTGGGTGAAATTAAGGGTATGTCCGGGTTCAGCGCTGAACCCGGACAACCCCTTTAAGCTAGAAAGGAGAGAAGGTGGGGTGGGTATCTGGAGATAAATGGATGGAGGGCAAAGTTAAGGATGGATTTGTAAGTATGTTTGAGACAAGCAGCGCACACAGGCCCAATTCATCTTCACCTCTCCTCTGTCTTGTCCCCTTTCATGGCAGCCAATGTCAGTTAAACCCTGCTAAAGCAACTTCTGTCTTCAATGTGGGATACACTATAGGAACATACTCTATGACACCTCTGAAGGACCTGATGGTAGAACATCAAAGCCTCCGTGGAAGTGTCAGAGATACCAAAAGGCAGCAGGACAATTTGGCACAATGACTTTGTCTCTTCCCAGGCACACTGCATTGCAATAAAAAGGTGACAAAAGCTTAGCAATTGCCATGTCCATGTCATCTTCACACTCTTCTCCAGGAAATACTCTTTTCCATGGTTCTCAGAGACCAAAACAGATGTCAAAAGTCCTCTGGTCAAAAATGATGATCTCCACCCAAAAGATATTTCCTTACAACATGTATGTATGGTCAATGGAAACAGGGAAGAATGTGAAAACGGGCAATTAGGACAACAACTCCCTGTGAGCAACTGGAAGATGATAGAACGTTGTAGTGGCCCATGTCTGAAGGTTAGATTAAGTTCCATTATTCTGGAAAACTTTTTCTTTGGTGATCTGTGATAATTCATAACCATGACCATCCAAAAGGCCAAGAACCTCCTCATTGGCTTGAGGTTACAAGTTCTTCCTATTCCTCCTCCCCCCACATGGTCCGTTCAAACCCCAATCCTGCAATTCTATGGAGTTGTGTATGGGTACGTTATGATACTTGTGATGCATTTGGACATGAAAACAAGGGTATGGAATCTGACTTGTGGCCAAGCTTGTGCTGGTGACATCTTGTAGCCTGGCCTTTTGCTTCTGTCACACTCAGTAGAGGAATGGGAAGGTGTTAGCAGAACGCAGAGGTGTGAGGAAAACAATTCTGCACCTCGTGCCTCATTCACAGCTTCCTTGATATGGATATTTTGTCTATTCTACTTTTTTATTGAAAGCCCAAGATCAAGTATTTCACAAAAAAGGCATTACCCAATCTTCTGTTTTATAAAGCCCTACAAGAGTAGTGGACCGTGACTTACTACCCTTCTGAGATAATTGGGAAGACTTCCTGCTTCCCTCTTTCTGCCCCTGGACTAGATTCCCGTACAGTGGGAAAATGCTCGGGATAAAATGCATGTGGGTGAGGAATCTAGAGTTCACCACCCTGAGACTGCTTAGTTTTTTTATTACGGTGGTCTTGCCACCAAAATGGGCCCACTCTACTTGCATTGGGGTATTTTGAAAGGTTCCTATCAAATGTAAACTTGTGGGTGTCCACCAGTGTGTTTATTATCCCTGTACTGTGACATCACTGTGTTTATTATCCCTGTACTGTGACATCACTGTGTTTATTATCCCTGTACTGTGACATCACTGTGTTTATTATCCCTGTACAGTGACATCGCTGTGTGTATTATCCCTGTACTGTGACATCACTGTGTTTATTATCCCTGTACAGTTACATCGCTGTGTGTATAATCCCTGTACTGTGACATCTCTGTGTTTATTATCCCTGTACAGTGACATCGCTGTGTGTATAATCCCTGTACTGTGACATCTCTGTGTTTTATTATCCCTGTACAGTGACATCACTGTGTTTATTATCTCTGTACAGTGACATCACTGTGTTTATTATCTCTGTACAGTGACATCGCTGTGTGTATTATCCCTGTACTGTGACATCACTGTGTTTATTATCCCTGTACAGTTACATCGCTGTGTGTATAATCCCTGTACTGTGACATCTCTGTGTTTATTATCCCTGTACAGTGACATCGCTGTGTTTATTATCCCTTTACAGTGACATCGCTGTGTGTATTATCCCACTGCAGGAAGAGGTAAGTGGTCTGTGTTTGTGTGTTTGTTTTCTATTTTTCAGGGTCGTGAATGCAGAGGACTACATCGGATTCGGTGGACTACGTCGGACCAGCTTTTTTTTTTTTTTTAATAAAATGGTCAAACAGGGGTCTGGGGGAGTGTTTATTTCAATAAAATGTTTTATACTTGTGTGTGTGTATTTTTTTTTTTACAATACTACAGTTTTAGTAATTATGGCTATCTACAGATGGCCCTGATTACTAATCAAAAAAGGGGGGGACCCCACGCCATTTTTTTAAAATGATTTAATTATTTTTGTAAAAAAATGGCGTGGGGTCCCCCCCTTTTTTCCTTCACCAGCCAGATACAACCAGCAGCTGCAGCCTGGCACTACCAGGGTGGGAAGGGACACGGTTTTTGGCCCTTCCCAGCCTAATGGTACCAGCCTGCAGCCGCCCCAGAGCCAGACCCTCAATTTAGAAGGTCCTGCGGGTACCCGGCTCTTCCCGGCACCCCTGGTGGCGGTGGGTGCCGAGGTAATAGATGTTGGGGTTAGTGCTGGCCTGCCATACCGGCAAGCACTAAGCCCAGTATTAGTAATCAGGGCCGTCTGTAGATAGCCGTAATTACTAAAACTGTAGTATTGTAAAAAAAAATACACACACACAAGTATAAAACATTTTATTGAAATAAACACTCCCCCAGACCCCTGTTTGACCATTTTATTAAAAAAAAAAAAAGCTGGTCCGACGTAGTCCACCGAATCCGACGTAGTCCTCTGCATTCACGACCCTGAAAAATAGAAAACAAACACACAAACACAGACCACTTACCTCTTCCTGCAGTGGGATAACAAACACAGCGATGTCACTGTACAGAGATAATAAACACAGTGATGTCACAGTACAAAGATAATAAACACAGCGATGTCACAGTACAGGGATAATAAACACAGTGATGTCACAGTACAGGGATAATAAACACAGTGATGTCACAGTACAGGGATAATAAACACAGTGATGTCACAGTACAGGGATAATAAACACAGTGATGTCACAGTACAGGGATAATAAACACAGCGATGTCATAGTACAGGGATAATAAACACAGTGATGTCACAGTACAGGGATAATAAACACAGTGATGTCACTGTACAGAGATAATAAACACAGCGATGTCACAGTACAGGGATAATAAACACAGTGATGTCACCGTACAGAGATAATACACACAGTGATGTCACAGTACAGAGATAATAAACACAGTGATGTCACAGTACAGAGATAATAAACACAGCGATGTCACAGTACAGGGATAATAAACACAGTGATGTCACAGTACAGGGATAATAAACACAGCGATGTCACAGTACAGGGATAATACACACAGCGATGTCACTGTACAGGGATAATAAACACAGTGATGTCACTGTACAGAGATAATAAACACAGCGATGTCAGAGCGCAGGGATAATAAACACAGTGATGTCAGTGTACAGGATAATAAACACAGCGATGTCACAGTAAAGAGATAATAAACACAGTGATGTCACAGTACAGGGATAATAAACACAGTGATGTCAATGTACAGGGATAATAAACACAGCGATGTCACAGTACAGAGATAATAAACACAGTGATGTCACAGTACAGGGATAATAAACACAGTGATGTCACTGTACAGAGATAATAAACACACCGATGTCACAGTGCAGGGATAATAAACACAGTGATGTCACCGTACAGAGATAATACACACAGTGATGTCACAGTACAGAGATAATAAACACAGTGATGTCACAGTACAGGTATAATACACACAGTGATGTCACAGTACAGAGATAATAAACACAGTGATGTCACAGTACAGGGATAATAAACAGTGATGTCACAGTACAGAGATAATAAACACAGTGATGTCACAGTACAGGGATAATAAACAGTGATGTCACAGTACAGGGATAATAAACACAGTGATGTCACTGTACAGGGATAATAAACACAGTGATGTTACCGTACAGGGATAACAAACACAGTGATGTCACTGTACAGGGATAATAAACACAATGATGCGACTTGTTAAGAAAAAAAAGTTAGCCATTTTGCAATCTGTAAAGTTTACCCGAAAGGGGGGGGGCCCGCGAAATTTGCCTGTAGGGGGCCCCCAAATTCCTGATGGCAGCCCTGCATAGCGTACCATATCCATTCCAGCTGACACCTGGGAGGAACTTTTAGTGTGGTTGTGCCCACTAGTCAGATTTCGACATAAAGGAGCGTGTCTGAGTGAGATTCAGCCACCACCTACAGTTATCATCTCCACCTTTATATGGAGATCACAGAAGGGGTCTGCATATCTCCCAACTTTTTTGATGGTAAAAGAGGGACAGTTATGGTTCATTGTGTGAAAGATCCATTTTCCTGCATATCTGTACACTTCAATAGTTTTCTCTTACGAAATAGCACAAAAATAATCTGAATATAGTAATCTCTAAACTCCGAACTGCATCAGATAATGAAAAAATATACAAAACGAAAATATACTGAAATATACAGAGAGGAACCAGAGGAACACTTTCTGGGTCAATATTGTACATGTAATAATGCTAATGTCTAAGATCCAGGGACGGACTTAGAGCTTAAAGTGGCTTCTGGGGACCTCCTGTCTTTCACTTTTCTTCAAGGGCCTTTTAGTCTTATACGTAATCTGGTCGTCACAAAGACGGTGACCCGCCTGGAAAAATGACAAATTCCATTATGTCCATCAAGTTTGGTGACAGATTGATGGGTTAAAGGGATCGTTCATTCCTGGGGGTCTTTTGAACAGACCCCGTCAACCAGGGGCAGACTGGGAACTTAAAGTGGCCCATGAAAAAATACAAAAAGTGGCCCCGTTTTGTAGTCAGGTCCAAATTGATGGAAGGCAGGGCCAGTAATACCATATTGCAGCACTCTATACCACCCCAACAGAGCCAAATACCACAGTCCATCACAAAATACTGCCAGCAGCACAAAATACATCCCCAAAAACTCCCACTGGCCGGCCATGAAGAGGGCTCAGGCGACCCCTGGGCATCGGCCCAACAGGAAATTTCCCTGTATGGTCTATGGCCAATCCGCCCCTGCTAAGATCAAAAAGAGGGACATATAAGGAGCAAAGGACAGGGGGATGTGGGTCAAAAAGAGGGACACTTGGGAGGTCTGGGTCTGTATGAGGCACAATGGAGGGCTGCTCTGGTGGCCTTGAGCTATCTGGCACCTGGCAGACCTATCTGAGCTCTCGTTCACCATGGCTTCCCCTGGCAAAATTAGAAGTTTGTCGAGGGAATTAAAAGCTGGATCAGTGAGCAAGGGCTTGTCTCTGAAAAGACCTATGATATAAGAGGTCTGATATTGGAGATCAGAGATTCTCATGTTGTAAAATCTGATCTTTTTTATCTACATCAGCCGAGCACCAAACACTTGTTAGCTGGTCACTAAAAATCAGACTAATGTGTATGGTCCCCTTCAGCTTTCCCACCAGGTGCCTCTATAATGTCCACACGTATCGCCCACTTCTCCACCTCTGGTGTCTTGTAGTCACACTTTCACAGATAAGTGATATAAAAATGGAAAGGTGACAAGAAAGTCATTCACATTAACCCGTAAGATCCTCCCAGACTTCTGTCTAAGTATCTCCAATATCAGAATGGCTTCTGGGGACCTCCTGTCTTTCACTTTTCTTCAAGGGCCTTTTAGTCTTATACGTAATCTGGTCGTCACAAAGACGGTGACCCGCCTGGAAAAATGACAAATTCCATTATGTCCATCAAGTTTGGTGACAGATTGATGGGTTAAAGGGATCGTTCATCCCTGGGGGTCTTTTGAACAGACCCCGTCAACCAGGGGTAGACTGGGAACTTAAAGTGGCCCATGAAAAAATACAAAAAGTGGCCCCGTTTTGTAGTCGGGTCCAAACTGATGGAAGGCAGAGCTAGCAATACCATATTTTGGCACATTATACCGCCCCAACAGAGCCAAATACCACAGTCCATCACAAAATACATTCCTAAAAACTTCCACTGGCAGATGTGAGGAGGACCCAGGCGGTCCCCTGGACATCGGCCCACCTGGAAATTTCCCTGTAAGGTCTATGGCCAATCTGCCCCTGCCATGAACATAGATGAACCTGTGGAGGGAATCGTGCTTAAATAATTCACGTGACCATGTGACCAAGAGACATGACACATGGGGGACACCGATGTGGCCAGTAATTGCCTGTAGAGGCCATGTAACCTGCTTTAAACCGGATGCTGACACACTGGAGAGCTGCAGTAGCAATAAGGGAGCGGTGGGGATTAGGTAAGTATGATTCCCTCGACATGTCTGGCCATATTGGAGGGGCTGCCCGAAAGGTCCCTAGGGGGGTAAGCAACCCCTTTACGGCTAGTTTCATACTGCTGGCATAGTTCTCTGCTGGAACAGCCTGCTGGGGGTATCTGGATCCCCTGTTACTGGTCTGCCCGCCTGCCCCATTGACTGTAATGGAGTCTGGTGGAGATGAGGCGGATTTGTGGTGGTATTTGTCTGGCTGTAGCCCGGTTTGTCCAGCTACCTACAAAATGTTAATAAGGTCCCATGTATGTTACTTTATTTTTGGTCCGCATATGATCTAAAATTTTTGCAGTTTGAATGCGCAACCGTTTATTTAATTGGCTGTAAAAAAATGCAGACGGCACAGCGCACATCTATCTATTAGTCCATAAATATATACAGTTAATATAGTCAGCCTAAATGAAAGTCTCACACAGTACACTGCAGACATCTGTCAGAGCTGAACACTGCACAGAGAGTTAGAGATCTCAACCAAGCATTGGTGGTTCAGTGGTAGAATTCTCGCCTGCCACGCGGGAGGCCCGGGTTCGATTCCCGGCCAATGCAGGATAGCTTTTTATTTCATAACTTCTTTTATTATTTGGAATATGTGAAGAATTGATCTCTTTCATGATGTAGTGTAGTGTATAGTAAATCCCTCCATGCAGATGCTGGTGAACTTATAGACTACGTACAGGGCGTCAGGAAGACATTTGTCCAGGGGCATTATCAATACTGGAGAGCACTGGAGGGGCATTATCTGTACTGGAAGGCACAGTAGGGGCATTACCTATACTGGAGGGGCATTATCTGTACTGGAGGGGCATTATCTATACTGGAAGGCACAGTAGGGGAATTACATATACTGGAGGGGCATTATCTGTACTGGAGGGGCATTATCTATACTGGAAGGCACAGTAGGGGCATTACCTGTACTGGAGGGGCATTATCTGTACTGGAGGGGCATTATCTATACTGGAAGGCACAGTAGGGGCATTACCTATACTGGAGGGTCATTATCTTTACTGGAGGACACAGTAGGGGAATTATCTATACTGGAGGGGCATTATCTATACTGGGGGGCACAATAGGGGCATTATCTATACTGTAGGGGCTTTACCTATACTACAGGAAGCACCCCCTTCCTTGCTGCAGAAATGAAATATTCTGGGAGAATTGCAGAAATCATTCCCTGTATGTACTGAATGTAATCAGGGAGCTCACACTGTATGTGTAGGTGGCCAGGGATTGTGGACATTGCACATAATTGTAATTAGGCACAGATGGATACAGAAATAGATAGATAGATAGATAGATAGATAGATAGATAGATAGATAGATAGATAGATAGACTCTGTGTGTAACAGACAATCCTTGTGCTTCATGTCTCTGTATGTAACAGACAATCCCTGTGCCTCATGTCTCTGTATATAACAGACAATCTCTGTGCTTCATGTCTCTGTATGTAACAGACAATCCCTGTGCCTTATGTCTCTGTATGTAACAGACAATCCATGTGCCTCATGTCTCTGTATGTAACAGACAATCCCTGTGCCTCATGTCTCTGTATGTAACAGACAATCCATGTGCCTCATGTCTCTGTATGTAACAGACAATCCCTGTGCCTTGCTTCTCTGTGTGTAACAGACAATCCCTGTGCCTCATGTCTCTCTATGTAACAGACAATCCCTGTGCCTCATGTCTTTGTATGTAACAGACAATCCCTGTGCCTCATGTCTCTGTATGTAACAGACAATCCATATGCCTCACATCTCTGTATGTAACAGACAATCCCTGTGCCTCCAGTCTCTGTGTGTAACAGACAATCCCTGTGCCTCGCATCTCTGTGTTTAACAGACAATCCCTGTTCCTCATGTCTCTCTATGTAACAGACAATCCCTGTTCCTCATGTCTCTCTATGTAACAGATAATCCCTGTGCCTCATGTCTCTGTATGTAACAGACAATTCCTGTGCCTCCGGACTCTGTATGTAACAGGCAATCTCTGTGCCTCACGTCTTTGTGTTTAACAGACAATCTCTGTGCCTCACATCTCTGTATGTAAGTGACACTCCCTGTGCCTCACGTCTCTGTATATAATAGACGATCCCTGTGCCTCACGTCTCTCTATGTAACAGACAATCCCTGTGCCTCACGTCTCTGTATGTAACAATCAGTGTGGCTCCGGTCTCTCTATGTAACAGACAATCCCTGTGCCTCATGTCTCTCTAAGTAACAGACGATCCCTGTGCCTTAAGTCTCTGTATATAATAGACAATCCCTGTGCCTCATGTCTCTGTATGTAACAGACGACCCCTGTGCCTCACGTCTCTGTATATAATAGACAATCCCTGTGCCTCACGTCTCTATATGTAACAGACGATCCCTGTGCCTCACGTCTCTGTATGGAACAGACAATACCTGTCCTCACGTCTTTGTATGTAACAGACAATCCCTGTGTCTCACGTCTCTGTATGTAGCTGACAATGCCTGTGCCTCACGTCTCTGTATGTAACAGACAATGCCTGTGCCTCACGTCTCTGTATGTAACAGACAATCCCTGTGCCTCGCGTCTCTGTGTGTAACAGACAATGCCTGTGCCTCACGTCTCTGTATGTAACAGACAATCCCTGTGTCTCACGCTCTGTATGTAACAGACAATCCCCGTGCCTCATGTCTGTGTATGGGTAACCATCAAGTTCTGTGCCTCAAGTTTGTGTTGATCACCAAACTCTGTCGCTCTTATCTCGGTGTGTGTAATCACCAAGCTCTGTGCCTCTTATCTCTGTGTAACCAACATGGTCTGTGCCTTACGTCTGTGTATGGGTAACCAAAAAATTCTGTGCCTCATGTCTGTGTGTGTAACCACCAAGCTCTTTGTGACCATCTGACCATCTTACATGGTAGCTCTTTTCGCCATCTGGTTGTCACCCTCAGTTGCACCTAAAAATGGCCACCAGGGCTCTTCTGAGCTCATCCCTGTTAGGCTGTACCTAACAAAGTTATAGTTCCCAAAATACAGTGAAGCAAAAATGGAAAATACGCTGTATCCTAGTAGCAAAAATTAACCAGATCACTTAAAAGGGTTTTCCAAGATTTTGATACTGATGACCTGTCCTCAGGATAGGTTATCAGTATCTGATCAGTAGTTGTCCAACACCGGGGACCCCCACCAATCAGCTGTTTGAGAAGGTATTGGTGTTCCTATGAGTACTGTGGCCTTCTCCTTGCTCACCAAGCACAACACTGTACATTGCATAGCGCTTGTGCTTGGTATCGCTCTCAGCCCCATTCACTTCTAAGGCCAAGTGACCAATGAACGTGTTGTCACTGGCCTAATGAAAGCTGAGAGAAGGCCGCAGTGCTGCTGTGAGCATCAGTGCCTTCTCAAAGAGATGATCGCCGGGGTTCCCAGGTGTTGGACCCCCACATATCAGATACTGCTGACCTATCTTGAGGATAGCTCATCAGTATACATATTTAAAAAAAAACCTTTAATGCCGTACTAAGGCTTTCAGCAAGATGAAGATCCATACGAGTCGCATACTGTAAAGTCTTTGACAACCTAATTGAAGTTCCAGGGTTGATGATCCATAATAAAAGACTATGTAGAACCATGGAGCCTTAGTGGGCACCATTAGGTAGTAAACCAACGTTTGACATGGGTGGACAGAGGTTTGTGAACCTCTTGATGATGCATGTAGATTGTCTTCTTGACGCCCGTCCACTCTTGTAACACTTAATCAGGAGAAGTGTGTTCTAGACATGAAAGTGTGGAGGGGAGGAGATCCTCACTGGTGGTCAGGTGATGATTGAAATTCTGGATGAGGTTGACCATACAAATCTTCTTTTGATTAAAGAAAAAAATGACTGTAAAGATTATAAAATACAAAAATAAAATATAAAAAACAATCATAGTAACATAGTAACATAGTTTATAAGGCCGAAAAAAGCCCTCTGTCCATTCAGTTCGGCTTGTTATCCTGCAAGTTGATCCAAAGGAAGGCAAAAAACCCCTGTGAGGTAGAAGCCAATTTTCCTCACTTTAAGGGAAAAAATTCCTTCCCGACTCCAATCAGACATCAGAATAACTCCCTGGATCAATGACCCATCTCTAGTAACTATAACCTGTAATATTATTACCTCCAGAAATACATCCAGGCCCCTCCTGAACTCTTTTAGTGAACTTACCATCACCACCTCCTCAGGCAGAGAGTTCCATAGTGTCACTGCTCTTACCGTAAAGAATCCTCTTCTATGTTTGTGTACAAACCTTCTTTCCTCCAGACGCAGAGGATGTCCCCTCATCACAGTAACAGTCCTGTTAAATCCCCTGATGCTCCATCAACAATGCTCCCGTGGACCTCACTAATCACTAGCTTTAGTAGTGAGGGTAGCATGTATAGTGACTGCTGGAGCATTGGAGCTGCTGCCACGATCAAACATGAAGAAAAGGTAATGAATGTCGTGTGAATGTATGTAGTCATATGAGTGTATATCCTTGTCTACTCTAGTCTTTTTGATTTTTATGATCTCCATCAGTAGTCTTCATTTGGTAGGATTGAAGAAGTCTAGATTGTCATCTCCATTTCCTCTCGAACTTGGAGGAATAATCCATGGTACAGCCCTCCATTTACCCAGCATTCCTCCCCCATGTACATACCTCGCATGAATACAGCTACACAGACTTCTGGGCACACTCTTGAGCCACTGTTGTGTACACAGAGGACATTGCTTTACTGCGTATATAGTGACACAGAACATGGGGTGAACACAGCACTCATTGTGCTCATATGTTAAAGGTTATGTAATTTTGAGACATCAAAGGCGTAAAACCTTCATGAATAATCATTTGATCTCACACCTTGTCTACTGTTTTCTTGTCGGGCAATAGTCGTCACCAACATGGAAGCCATCAGAGATTGTAACAGATCTCATAGGGTTTCTTAATATGGGGCTCAATTATAGGGTTGCAAAAGTAAAAGTTGCCTCTGGGCCCTGGTGTTTTGCAAAATGATGTTTGGTGTAGGGGTGGGGAGTATTACAGATATTGGAAGTTTGGGGAGTTTTAAGTCACAACGTTGTTTTTGGTAAATTTCACAAAAGGAGAAAAGTTGCACTAAAACATCTCAACACAATGTTAATATATCCAACCTATGTCTGTTCACACATCTGCCCATTCTTGTACCACCATCACAGATCTTGTAGGTCTCTCATGAGAGTTGAAGACCTCTTACTCCTTATCATATGCACAAGTATACATTGACTTCCATGGTCATCAAAGATCGTACCGTTTTTTGGCAACATTGAGCCAACAGTCATAGAAGAAATTATATTTGGTGGCAAACATCTACCGAGGAGCCATCCAGCTGAATCCAACCGTTCTGAATACAAGTGACCCATTCAGGAATCACCTCGAGACTTGATGAAGAATCTCATGATATATTTTTCATAAAATGATAAAAACGCATATATATATCAGAGGTCAGTACAGAGATCTCTCCCATCATCTATTTATCCCCAGGACTGTGACGAGGGGACATCCTCTGCGTCTGGAGGAAAGAAGGTTTGTACATAAACATAGAAGAGGATTCTTTACGGTAAGAGCAGTGAGACTATGGAACTCTCTCCCTGAGGAGGTGGTGATGGTAAGTTCACTATAAGAGATCAGGAGGGGCCTGGATGTATTTCTGGAGGGTAATAATATTACAGGTTATAGTTACTAGAGAGGGGTCGTTGATCCAGGGAGTTATTCTGATTCCTGATTGGAGTTGGGAAGGAATTTTTTCCTCTAAAGTGGGGAAAATTGGCTTCTACCTCACAGGGGTTTTTTTGCCTTCCACTGGATCAACTTGCAGGATAACAGGCTGACCTGGATGGACAGATGTCTTTTTTTCGGCCTTATAAACTATGTTATGTTACACACAAATGTGAACTTTAAGATTTAGTAATAACCAAATGGGCCATTGACCAAAACTCAAAGTTGACCAAAAAGTCAACTCTTCTCATAAAGCTCAGTGAGACCCGACAATTTGCTTATGTCTGATCTATCACATAATTGATTGGTGTAAATGAAGAAAAACATCAGTGATTATAGTTTAGTGTTGTGTTCTTATTTCTTAAATACTCAGGAAAATAACCAACCAGATGACCCAATTTTACCCTGACCCTAGGGCATTGATGTCTCTCGCTGATCCAGTAGTTGATTCCCTGAATAATGGCTAGCCAGTGTAGAATCAATCCCAAAGGGAGATTTTAGGTTTAGGTTAGGTAGTCAAGAAGTCAAGAATGGGTGTCAGGTGGATACAGGTTGATATCAGGGATGAGGTGTAAACCTAATCGGCAAAGTCGTGAGTCGGATAACAGTACTGAAGTACTACTAGGTATGTAGTACTGTAGAGAGTAGTTCAGGAGAATAGTAAGACAAGCAAATACTGTGGTAACAGTGGTCAGTGCAGAGACAACAAGGTAACAAGCTAGGTGAAATGTAGAGTCATAATGCATTTCAGAATTAGCACCCACCCAGGGGATATGTACCTTTAACTGTAGTCAGAGTGGCGCATTTGCAACTTTATTATTTTGCAGGATAACAGGCCGAACTGGATGGACAGATGCCTTTTTCGTGGCCTTATAAACTATGCTACTATATTTTATACAGGTGCCCAATTTACTAATAGGCCTGGTGGTTAACTCCACTTACCTATTTTTTTGCCAGCCATACCATGAGACATTGAATGGCAAGGGTGGCAGATGGCACTGGATCATGGAGACCGGAGTATGTTACAACCATGCTGCCTGCTATGGACTATGGTTGTGGACCCACTGTGCCAACTAACTGGTTTGACGTTGGGCTAGACTAGACCTGAGGGTGTTGTCCTACCAGTCCTCTCGTTTTTACCCTTTATCCCCTTTGCTGCAGAGGAGCCTCTAAGAGTCTACCTCTTGGAATAGTCCCTGTGTAGTTGGCAGCTGATCCATGGGGGTCAGATCTACCAGTACAAGGCACCGGAAGCACAAGCAAGATCATAGACAGGATCAGACAAAAACTTGGCAAGACACAAGCGTATCCAAGGCAAAACATGGACAGAACCAGACACTAGTCAAACACCATTGTAACACTGCTATTAAAAAAAGTCATCTTTCTTGAGGGCACGGTCGTAGAAACATTTATGTTGCTGGCTAATGCATGATTCTATTATTTTATCCACTTTTAATATGATTTTACTAAGTTATTTTTTTTCAGGCAAGAGATCTCTGTCAAAATCCCAATGTGAAGACTATTAGGAAGACTCGAGTTTCCCACAGGTGGAAGCATGCCAAGTGTCACCTCGACATCTCCAACTTCCTGTGACTTGTAGGCCCCCTGCTGCACCGGTGTCAGACCGCCTGCTCGTTATTGCTCCGTTGTCACCTGGACACACTTCTATGGTATTATATTGGTCTCCTTTGATCTTGGTCACAACATCTAGGAACATGTGCATTTTGCTATCAAAAACACAACAGGAAAATCATTTTTCAAAAAAAAAAAAAATCAGTTTATTAAAATCATCAAGTTATTCATCAGAATAGTTTGTAGATATCTTGGAAGACAGGCTTTTAGAAGGTTACAGAAAAAATAAAGTTGTTAAAATATTTTTTAGATGGAAACAACATTTATGCATTTATGTAGTTATTCGATAGGGGTTATTATTAATGTAATACAATTAAAGAATTTATACATAACTCCCAACAGTCCCAGATCCAGCGGGATAGTCCTGGATCTCTGTAGCGGTCTCGAGAGGGCAGAAGAATGTCGCGCTCTCAACTGTCTCTGCGTCCTTAGGTTCAATGGTGAAGCAGGGAACTGGCCACTCCATGCTTCACCATTCAACTGCCGATGCTCACCAGCATGCACAATGTGGTCTCACACCATGCTGCTGAGCTGTGTAGGAGGAGCGTGCTGGATCGGGAATCAGCCTGTGCACTCCTCCTACAGAGCCCAGCTGGCATCATGTGTGACCTCATCATAAACAACATGAATACATAGAAAACATAAATAGGAATATGTGATGATGTTCCTCAGAAAGAAGAAAAAGTCTCAAGTGTCAGCTTCTCCTGGCCACCCCACCCCCAGCTGTATTGGTGTTAGAAGTGTGGGCCAGTTACTACTACATTGTCACCTGGACACACTTCGCTTTCACACCTCCCATTTCATTGATAGCTCCTTTGGTCTTTTTCAAAGTAGGAGTGTAGAACCATTTGTAACCAGAAGTTCAAAGTGCAATATTTAGCATACTCTCCGCTTCTTATACGGTAG
Organism: Rhinella marina; assembly: GCA_900303285.1. Taxonomy (NCBI): domain Eukaryota; kingdom Metazoa; phylum Chordata; class Amphibia; order Anura; family Bufonidae; genus Rhinella; species Rhinella marina. Next base: position 39,235 of record ONZH01017519.1, read on the forward strand.
AGCAGCCTTTGGGCGACGTTGAAAGATATTTTTACCAATTCCAAAATAACTTTTAAAGTCAACAACCATGGCTTTTCTTGGCTCTTCTTAATATTTCCTCCATGCTCCATAGAGGTGAAGGACCCTCTTAAAGGATTTTACCCCTTGAAAGGAACCTGTGAGACATTGTTCCCACCCCTCAAAACCACCACCAGTTCTCCTGATCAAGTCTCAAAAAGTTGCCTCATTATGATAAAAATAATAACATCGCAAACAGTATGTATTGTAACTTACGTCCTTGAATTAAGTGAAGCTCTCCACTGTCAAATCCTTCCCGTTATGGTTTGTTTGACATCCCTGAGGACAGAGAATGTCATTATAAGCCAGGATGATATGACCCAACGACGAAGAATGAGATTTTGTCTCAACTGTTACCTGGCCTCAGAGACCTCAATCAAGCCAAAAGAACTGGATTTTGGTATGGAGGCCTAGAGTTCCAGATGTTTTTCAATATGACATCCATTTGTCCCTGTAGGACAAGGACTACTGAAGACCACTGAAGTCAACTGTCCCTAATGGTCTTTTTTCTTCAGACCAGTAAGTCCAACAATACAAGAGTAAAATTTGTCACCTCATCTCCAAGGCTTCTTCCTGTGTCTCCAGGCCTCAGATTGCACAGGTGTCAGACAGAAGTGTGGCTCCATCGACACCTGGACACACTTCCCCGGCACACTTCTCTCTCTTTTAATCTAATTCACAGAGATGTAGACACCCAGAGGGACATCAGATGTTTTCTAATGTGACTTTTACTTTTCTTCACACAGAGTAGTTTTTTAAATGAAAACCATGCTTTTTTGCATTTTGTTTGCAGTGTTTAACAGTGTTTTGAGAGAAACTCATGGGACATATTCTAGAACAACACACCGGGGGTAATTTATGACGATCTTTGTTCGCTCCCTCGTGCTGCTGGAAGAAGTGCCTAATTTATGACTAGGGGTAAAAAGTACTCCAGGCCTTGACAGGAGTAGTTTTTTGCCTACATGTAAATCTTAGTAAATTTGCCGGGGCCAATATCCTGGCACAGCATGGCCTTCACTGCTCCCTTGGCACAAAAAAGCAGTGGGACAAAATACTGAGCATAAATATTGCAAAACAGGATCTTGAGACTTTTTTTTACACTAAAAACAGGCGTAAAGCTGAAAGTAAATGATTCCCACTATACCTAGGGCATGGTGCGTTTTTAAAAAAAATGCCAAAAATAAAAAAGACCACCCAAGGCAATGAAAAAAAGCTATGCTTGTAGTGCATTTTACAAGGCACTGTGGACTTATGGGACATCTGTCACTGGGAATTTCACAAATCAAAAATTTAGATTGGGTGGGGGTCTGAGCGCTTACACCCCCACTGATCACTAAGCACTTGCTTAGCGCACTCTCTCTCCTCGCTGCAGGAAGAGAAAGTATAGCAGTGTGTCTCGCTCCCGTCTTGTGCAACTAAGTGAGCACTAGAGATCGTGGGGGGGGGGGGTGTAACTACCATAGCGGCAGACCAGGCGACTGTTATGGGGCCCAGGGCAAGAGGGGGTCCAGTCTTAGTTGGTATTATCTCCTCTTCTACTGGAGGTGAAAACTTGGTCAGGACTCTACCCTCTAAAGAAACAACTTTTAGCAAATGAGGCAGTGGAAAAATGGCCCAACGGTCATTGAAAGGGGTTTTGGCAGAAACCCTTCTTCCTGTTGGGGGGTCTAGTTTGATCCTTCCTATGGGGCCCTTCTCTATGTATGCCACTGACTCAGACCCCTCACGATCTAAATTTTTGATGTGTCACTATGACATATTCAACGTCTACTGAAGGTACAGTGCCACTTTAAGCATCAACCAACAGTATCTGAATATGAATGAAGACCAAGGAAAGGGAATCCGTATCAGGCCACTTTCACATTAGCGGCAGCATGGATCCGGCGGGTGAAGGGTTCTGCTGGATCTGTGCTGTCGCAAGTACATGTGAGGAGCCGTAGCAGCACTCCGGCCCCACACGTATCACATACACATACACACAGACATACACATACACACAGACATACACATACACACAGACATACACACAGACATACACACACACCAACATACTTACATGCTCCCAGCAGCTCCGGAGGAGGAGGACGGCTCGCACATAGGAAAATTCCCCACACCGCCCTCTGCTGAAGGGAGAATCTTCCTATGTGCGCGCAGTCCTCCTCCTCCTGTGATGTGCAGAGCTGCTGGGAGCACGTAAGTATGTCTGTGTGTATGTGTCATGTGTGGTGTGCTGTGGACGGATCCGTCATGAACTCCATTGAAAGTCAATGGAGGACGGATCTGTTTACTGAGTGTGTCACACTGAACGGATCCGTCCCATTGACTTGCATTGGGGATCATTCCGGATCCGTCTTGGTGTGGAGCCCCAGACCGGAGAGCAAACCGCAGCATGTCTGGAGACTGAAGAGAACTGAACGGAATGCTTTTAGGAGCATTCTGTTGTCTTCAGTTCAGTTTTGTCCCCATTGACACTGAAATGGGACAAAACAGAAAAGTTTTTTTCCGGTATTGAGCCCTTATGACGGAACTCAATACTGGAAAAAGAAAATGCTAGTGTGAAAATAGCCTAAGGACCTTTTACACTGGCCAATAATCAGGAACAAACATTTGTAGGATCGTTCGTTTGGCTGATGATCGTCCCGTCTAAACACCCCAATGATCAGATCTTTAAAGGTAACCTGTTACCATGACAATGTAAAGCAGGAGGAGCTGAGCAGATTCGGTCACTCATTAGCAGCACATGTCCTTGTGTACACAAGGACATGTAAAGTGTAAGGGGGATGAATAATCGTAACAATGATCATTCATCAAGCATACAGTTTCAATTTTTCGTTGTTTGATGCTCATTATGACCTTGCAAAGGGCCATGTAAAAGGACTCTTAAGGTCGTATTACATTAAAAGATTTCACATTCGATTGTCGGGAGGGAAACGTTCCTTCCTGGCAATCGCCTGGTCACTAGAGGAGGAGTGATCATTATGCCATCACTCGTCCCCATACTGACTAGTTCGCCTCAGCAGATCATGATTAGACAGCACAATCTGCCACTGGCAAGTGCTGATTTTTAAACTAGTTGAAAGATTGGGATTGCCTGATGCCATTTCATCAGGTAATCGGCAGCAGTATTACATTACCAGCATACCTACGAACACTCGTTAGCAAAGATCTGGGCAGACTATCCGCCAGTATCATACAGCCTTAAAGGGATTGTCTCACTTCACCAAATGGCATCCAGAACTAGTGGTCGTGCTTGCACACTATAGAAAAAAAGCATCAGCCTATGTACGGTCCCGCAGCCCCAGCCACCAGAGAGGCCGGCACATTTTCTTATCCTGGGGAAGCACGACCACCACTGCTGGATTGCAGGGTGGTCATAACCATAGAAACGAGCAGTGTATAATATGATCAGGGGTTGATTGGCCATAGACCTTACAGGGAAATTTCCAGGTGGGCTGATGCCCAGGGGGCCACCTGGGCCTTCCTCATGGCCGGCCAGTGGAAGTTTTTGGGGATGTATTTTGTGATGGACTGTGGTATTTGGCTCTGTTGGGGCAGTATAATGTTCCACAATATGGTATTGCTGGCCATGCTTTCTATCAATTCGGACCCGACTACAAAATGGGGCCACTTTTAGTATTTTTTCCGGGGCCACTTTAAGTTCCCAGTCCGACCTTTAATGTGATGGAAAAATGAATCCAGCCAGC
>ONZH01017520.1:0-217868 GCA_900303285.1 Rhinella marina
TGGGGGTAAGGATCACAGACAGTAAACCTATTGAGTTCACGGAAATCCAGACATGGCCTAAGGGTTCCGTCCTTTTTCTTAACAAAAAAGAACCCTGCTGCCACAGGAGATTTGGAAGGCCTAATATGTCCTTTATCCAAACTCTCAGCAATATATTCCTTCATGGCCATTCTCTCAGGTCCAGAAAAGTTATACAGCCTAGATTTGGGCAATTTTGCTCCAGGGATAAGATTGATAGGACAATCGTATTCCCGGTGAGGGGGTAAATCCTGACATCCACCTTCAGAAAATACATCAGAGAAATCCGATATAAAAGAGGGAAGAGTCTTAGTGGTTAAAGCAGAAAAAGATGTATTAAGGCAATAATCACCCCAATCCACAATTTGTCTAGTATGCCAGTCAATGGACGGATTATGTTTGCTTGACCATGGTAAACCCAGAACCACAGGAGCAGGAAGATCTTCCAACACAAAACATGAAATAAGCTCCTGATGAAATTCACCCACTCTTAATTTGATATCATGCACCATCTGAGACAAACACTTCTGAGATAGAGGTGCAGAATAAATGGCAAACACAGAAATCCTCTTATCCAAAGAACTTGGCGACAATCCATGCATACGGACAAACTGAGCATCAATCAAGTTCACCCCTACCCCGCTGTCAATAAACACCTCAATTTTCACAACCTTTGACTCTAGCGCCACCTCGGCAGTCAGGAGAAAACGGGTACTACAGGATGAAGACAAATGCACATTTTCAGTCTCCCTACCAAGAGTGAGATGAGAATTCAACGCCCCCTTTTCTTTTCTCTCTTTTAGAGATTGAAAGCATGGACATACATTGATAAAGTGTCCTTTCTGACCACAGAAAAAACACACACCCTTTTTATTAACAAAGTGTTTACGAGTGGAAACAGGAGTGGCTCCCCCTAATTGCATAGGTTCGTCCCCTGACATCAACCTAGGGGAATATTCACCCAAAGTGTCATAGGAAGACAGTACACTATGTGATAGTACGTCCTGAGAGCGGGGGCCCCTAGATCGCTCTCTCAGGCGCCTATCCATGCGCACAGCAAGAGACATAGCGGCTTCCAAAGACACAGTGATTTCCCGAAAAGCCAAAGCGTCCTTCAGCCTTTCAGATAAACCTTGACAGAATTGGCTATGTAAAGCCAGATCGTTCCATTCAGTATTGGTCGCCCACCTCCGAAACTTAAAGCAATAAATCTCAACCGGCCGCTCACCCTGACAAAGGTCATGTATCTGGATCTCAGCCAGGGAGATACGATCCAGGTCATCATAGATAATCCCTAAAGCCTTGAAAAATTCATCTACTGACCGGAGAGACTGCGATCCGGTCGGCATGACTGCACATCCCCTTTAAGCAGCGAGATGACCAAACCAACCTTCTGCTCCTCATTACGAGAACAATGTGGACGCAGTCTGAAATACAATTTGCACGCCTCCCTAAATAGAATAAAATTATCACGTCCCCCAGAAAATCTATCCGAGAGGGGGACCTTAGGCTCCAAACAGGCCTGACACTCAGCACCCCCAGAACCACCAGCCTGTGGTCTCTGAATCTGGTTGCGGATGTCAGCCACCTCCAAACTGAGTCCCTGCAGCCGTTCAGCAAGTGCAGCAATAGCATCCATGTCAGCACAAAAATGACAAATTTTTGTTTTGGCGGTTTATAATGTGTTTATAATGTCTGGTGTGGAGGGTATAGCCACACCAAGCCTTAAGAGGGAAGGGAACAGACCGGAGAAGGGAAATGGTCACCTCCTGCAGGAATCCCTGAGACTAGGCCTTGGCTGACTACCAGTATGAACAGGCCTTAGTGGTAGGAGAGTTCATACACAGGAACCTAATTTCTAACTGACCCTGTAGTTAGTGATAGGGGAAGGAGTCAACCCGTTCCTCCAACAGGACGGAGGAATAGGAGACTCCAAATGACGGATAAATACAATAGGGAAAATGACACTTATCTTCATGCAGAAATAGCAGCAACTGGATCTCAGCCAAGAACAGCTCCAAACAACTAAGTCAGCAGAAAGTATAAACTGCAGTGAATACTGGGAAATGAAGGAATAAATAGAGGAGAGAAAATTACCACACCTACAACAGCTGAGGGGAAGGGGTGTGGTAAACAGCAACCAAACCAAGGGGAAAACATGTCAAATTATGTCACTTTTGAAAGCCACGCAGAACGTCTGATACCAGACGCAAGCCCACTCGTGACACCAGCAGGCTGTTCCGGCGGGGGAACAGCCTGCTGGATCCGTGCTAATGCTAGCCCACCGTGCTGCCAGAAGTCCGCTCCGGCCCCTTTCACTATAATGGGTCTGGCCATGGCACGGCAAACAAGCCGAGAGGTGGTCAGACAAAAAACGCAGTGTGCTGTAGTATTTTGGGCACCATTTGCCTTGTGCAAGTCACTTGGCACCAAACCAGTACCTAGAGAATCTTTAAAAATTTTAAACAGCAGCACAGCAATGACTGAACTGAGCTCTTTAAGAACTCTTGAGGGTTCCCCCACCAGAACAGCCTGCCGGACCCTGCTACCGTAAGTGTGAAAGTAGCCTTAAGTGGTAGTATTACATCCCTGTCCCGCGAGTCCATGCCTCGTTTAATGCATGACAATTTCCTGGTAGCCTTAGAAGCAGCTGATTGACATTGTATGCTGTTCAATCTATGATCTACAAGGACAGCTAAATCCTTTGTGTCTCCGCATGCTCATGTAATGTGCGTTCACAATACAGCAGTTACCTCAGAGCAGGTTTGAACAGGAGCAAGCCGGCCACCTCTACTACATGGGAACGGTGGCCGTAACCAGGGGCAACGGCCTGACTGATGTGTGTGGGACAATGGATATACAAATAGGAAAATCTTCTAAACAGTACATTATATATAAATACATTCTATTAGTTATAATATTGATATGGCTATATCTAACTATACAAACTACATTTGTGAGATGGGAATACCCCTTTAAGCACTCTTGAGTGTAATCCATCTGGACCCGGAGCCAGGGGCGTAGCTATAGGGGGTGCAGAGTTAGCAGTCGCTTCCAGGCCCAAGAGCCTGAGGGGGTCCAAAGACCCATGTGCCGCATAAGAAGACACCAGCATTATAGAAAGTGCATGATGGTTAAGGTAAACATCTGGCTGAAGGGAAGGGGTTAGGTCAAGAATTTGGCATTGGGGGGAATGGCATTTCAATTCTTGCATCAGACAGCATGAAGGCTATGTGCTACCCTGCCCATTGCCATAAAGCACTTAGGGAAGGGGGGCCCAAACTGAACTCTTGCACCAGGGCCCATGAGCCTTTAGCTACGCCCCTGCCCGGAGCCTTGTTCAAATTTACCTAATTTAACCACTTCATATCTGGGCCATTTACCCCCTTCCTGACCAGGCCTAATTTTGCAAATCTGACATGTGTCACTTTATGTGGTAATAACTTTGGAACGCTTTTACTTATCCAAGCGATTCTGAGATTGTTTTCTTGTAACACATTGTACTTCAAGTTAATGGTAAATTTGAGTCGATATGTTTTAATTTTATTTATAAAAAAATCCAAACGTTAACGAAAATTTGAAAAAATTCTAAATTTCTAAATTTGAATCTCTCTGATTTTAAGACAATTACTCAAAGAAAGAACAGCACCTCCTACAGGTGAGAGTCAGGTGCAAGCTACCTACTGGCTAATTAAATACTAAACAGAAAATGGTAGCAGCATTTCTGCTTTTAGCAGCTTTTAAGATAGTGATACCCCATAAAATTCTCATTAATTGACATTCCCCATATGTTTATGTTGGTATCATTTTTTTAAGGACCAGTTCAGTTCTGAAGTCAGTTTGTGAGGCTTACATAATAGAAATCACCCATAAATTGCAGATTTTATCTCATTTTTACAGATTTTATTAAGCTTTGTAAACTTCAAACGCTACAGCTGACCCCTCAGATTTGTATTTTCTGGATGCCCTTTTTTGTCATTTATTGCCCTTTTTATAGTAGCTGTAAGCCATGGCGGTTTAATTTTACTTCTTACCTACAGGAATACATTGTTTAGTGCAATTACTCAATTTGGATTTAAAGCTCTCCTATTTATCCTCAGTATTATTATGTGACAGTATCTTTTCCCAGTATACGCCCTGAAACGCTGCCTTCAACCCAGGGAAACTTGCCTTTTTTAAATTCAGTGTTTTTGCTCCACCAGCCAGAGTTCCTTCTTTTAGTTTAGGGGGAATATACAGTGCCTTGAGAAAGTATTCGTCCCCCTGGAACTTTTCAACCTTTTGCCACATTTCAGGCTTCAAACAAAAAGATATAACATTTTAAATTTTTGGTGAAGAATCAACAACAAGTGGGTCATAATTGTGAAGTGAAACGAAATTTATTGGATCATTTTAACTTTTTTTGTTTATTGGATCATTTAAACTTTTTTTCATGACTGAGAAAGATTTTGCCTTCCTGACTAAGGCAAATTTAGCAAACCTGACGTGTCACTTTATGAGGTAATAAATTTGAAATGCTTTTACTTATCCAAGCAATTCTGAGATTTTAGTCAAATTTGAGTCAATAAGTTTTAACTTTATTTATAAAAAATCTTAAAATTTACTGAACATTTGGCAAAATTAGCAATTTTCTAAATTAGAATTTCTCTGCTTTTAAGACATTTATCACATGTCTACTTTATGTCGGCATCATTTTGTAAATATATATAAATATATATATATATATATATATATATATATATATAGTAAAACAAGAGAAGGCAGCACTCTCGTAAAAATGAACAATCCTTTATTTACCCATGGTGTGGGACCATATATATATATATATATATATATATATATATATATATATAATGTTAGAAGGCTTAGATAGGTGACTTCTGAAGGCCATTGGTCACACTGGATTTTATTTAGGGGTACCAGAGTACAGGGGGCTGATTACAAGTGCACACCACACTTTCCATATTTTCATTTATTAAAAATTTTGAAAAACCATGCATTTTCTTTTCACTTCACACATACTTGCTACTTTGTGTTGGTCATCACATAACATCCCAATAAAATACATTTAAGCTTGTGGGTGTAGCATGAAAAATGGGGAAAGTTCAAGTGGTATGAATACTTTTTCAAGGCACTGTACATGTACAGTGGAAACCCCCAATAAATGAGTCAATTTTTGAAACTACAGTCATGGCCAAAAGTTTTGAGAATGACACAAATATTATATTTTCACATGATCTGCTGCCCTCTGGTTTTTATGTGTGTTTGTCAGATGTTTTTATCACATACAGAAATATAATTGCAATCATATTATGAGTAACAAAAGCTTATATTGACAGTTAGAATGAGTTAATGCAGCAAGTTAATATTTGCAGTGTTGACCCTTCTTCTTCAGGACTTCTGCAATTCTCCCTGGCATGCTCGCAATCAACTTCTGGACCAAATCCTGACTGATAGCAGTCCATTCTTGCACAATCAATGCTTGCATTTTGTCAGAATTTGTAGGTTTTTGTTTGTCCACCCGTCTCTTGATGATTGACCACAAGTTCTCAATGGGATTAAGATCTGGGGAGTTTCCAGGCCATGGACCCAAAATCTCTATGTTTTGTTCCCTGAGCCATTTAGTTATCACCTTTGCTTTATGGCAAGGTGCTCCATCATGCTGGAAAAGGCATTGTTGATCGCCAAACTGCTCTTGGACGGTTGGGAGAAGTTGCTCTCGGAGGACATTCTGGTACCATTCTTTATTCATGGCTGTGTTTTTAGGCAAGACTGTGAGAGAGCCGATTCCCTTGGCTGAGAAGCAACCCCACACATGAATGGTTTTAAGGATGCTTTACAGTTGGCATGAGACAAGACTGGTGGTAGCGCTCACCTCGTCTTCTCCGAATAAGCTGTTTTCCAGATGTCCCAAACAATCGAAAAGGGGATTCATCAGAGAAAATGACTTTACCCCAGTCCTCAGCAGTCCACTCTCTGTACCTTTTGCAGAATATCAGTCTGTCCCTGATGTTTTTTCTGGAGAGAAGTGGCTTCTTTGCTGCCCTCCTTGAGACCAGGCCTTGCTCCAAGAGTCTCCGCCTCACAGTGCGTGCAGATGCACTCACACCTGCCTGCTGCCATTCCTGAGCAAGCTCTGCACTGCTGGTAGCCCGATCCCGCAGCTGAAACACTTTTAAGAGACGGTCCTGGTGCTTGCTGGTCTTTCTTGGGCGCCCTGGAGCCTTTTTGGCAACAATGGAACCTCTCTCCTTGAATGATGTTGAAATGTGTTTTGGGGGATAAAGTTTATTTTCTAGGCAAATATTGACTTTGCAAGTAATTGCTGTTAAGCTGATCACTCTTTATAACATTCTGGAGTATATGCAAATTGCCATTATAAAAACTGAAGCAGTAGACTTTGTAAAAATTAATATTTGTATCATTCTCAAAACTTTTGGCCATGACTGTACACCCCAAGTTATTTATCATGGAGTAGAGTGAGCATTTTGACACAAGAACTTTGAAGAAATTAATGAGAAAGTGACTGGGAAAAATGAAAATTGCAAGTTTTAAACAGATATGGCATTTAAGTCCCCAGTATGTGGTGCCCAGTGTCTGCCATCTGAGACACACTACAGTGAGCCTGGTATAGAAGTAGAGAGGATTGGAGTGGTAGTGAGATGGGAGTTGTAGTAGTCACGGTGGTTGTTCTCCCCAGCGCTTCCTGAGGTTGTGCAGCAAAAATGATGGAGTAAGCTGTAGTGTGTTGTGGTGTAATAAAGATACCGGTTTTGGCATAACAGATCCACAGTACTTTACTGAAGCCAGTCAATAGGTAATCCTCACAAGCACTATTCACACATAATGCAGTCTTTACATTGGACTCAAGTAATTCCCAAAGGTGGTATATGGAGCCTGGTGTCTCTCTCTCTTACAATCAGACTGTTCAATCTCTCCTTTTCCTATTCTAAAGAGTGCTCATTTTCTATCTTCAGATATACACTGTATATATAAGTGTATGATATCCACAGTATCCTCAAAGGAATACAGTCTCTGAACAGGGGTGCCTTCCTGTCCTTTGGTTATGATGGGCAGCTTGTGGCTTATAGTGTTCCCACCACATGTAGAAGAGGCTATAGCCAGTTAAGTGGGAGTTGCCTTCTTTGCCAAGGTTGTCCGCAATCCCTTCGTGTTGGCTTAACCTTCTATAGCTATTTTCCCTTCTGAGGGCTGGCACACAAACTGCTTGTAGTCTGTAGGGGAACTGGATCTACCTACAGGATCAGCCATAGACTACAGAAACTTCCCCCTAGATAGGAAGGGTGGAGCCAGCCCTGTCTAGCCACATGAGACCTCCCACTCCCTATCCAACCTTATGTGATATGTAGTACATGCATATAATAGATGAAATACAGTTATATTAATGCTTTCAGGGCTTTGCAGTATATTTCAGGACACTGCATCACAATGCCCCTTAAATTGTTAGGAGTGTTCTATTGGAAATGCCATACATTTGAATGTAAACTGTTGTGTACAATGCAGTGTTCAGAAGTGAAAGACCACCTTTTGTAGCTCAGATTTTGATGGATTGGTTTACAGGCACCATGCTACTTTTGAACAGCCTCTGGGGTACCAGTACAGCTATTTTCTGAGAACCATATTTTTTTACTTTTCTCTTATTGGAGCTGTATGAGATCTTATTTTTTCTATAATAAGTTGCAATTATCTTTCTGAAATGCGGGATAAAGGCAGTAATTCTCCCATTGCTTTTTGGGTGCAGTGAAAAAAACAAACCTCCATGTTAACGTTATTGTGCTGACCAGTAAGATTACAGAGATACCAATTTTATATAGTTTTGTTTTTCTACTTTTACAGAATAAAAATATATTTGAAAAAAACGTTTTTGTGTTGCCATTTTCCGAGAGCCATATTTCTTTTTATTATTCTCGTGATGGTCTTATTTGGGGGCTCCTTTTAGCTGGATTGAGTTGATGTTTCCATTGATATAATTTTGGGGTACATAATTTTTTTTGATTGCTTAAAATTATGTTTTTGTGAGGCAATGTGACCAAAAAATGGCTGCTCTAGTATCGTTTTTATTTTTATCATATTTTTATGGTGTTCAGCTGACGGGGTAGATCATGTGATATTTTTACAGAGCTGGTCATTATGGACACGGTGATACCAAATACATGTAAATACACATATTTATTTTTTATTTTATTCATTCTTACACAATAAAAACATTTTTTGAAAAAAAATCATGTTTTGCATTGCCATTTTCTGTGAGCCATATATACAGTACAGACCAAAAGTTTGGACACACCTTCTCATTCAAAGAGTTTTCTGCATTTTCATGACTATGAAAATTGTAGATTCACACTGAAGGCATCAAAACTATGAATTAACACATGTGGAATTATATTATTCACAAAAAAGTGTGAAACAACTGAAAATATGTCTTATATTCTAGGTTCTTCAAAGTAGCCACCTTTTGCTTTGATTACTGCTTTGCACACTCTTGGCATTCTCTTGATGAGCTTCAAGAGGTAGTCACCTGAAATGGTTTTCACTTCACAGGTGTGCCCTGTCAGGTTTAATAAGTGGGATTTCTTGCCTTATAAATGGGGTTGGGACCATGAGTTGTGTTGGGCAGAAGTCAGGTGGATACACAGCTGATAGTCCTACTGAATAGACTGCTTGAATTTGTATTATGGAAGAAAAAAGCAGCTAAGTAAAGAAAAACGAGTGGCCATCATTACTTTAAGAAATGAAGGTCAGTCAGTCCGAAAAATTGGGAAAACTTTGAAAGTGTCCCCAAGTGCAGTAAAAAAAAAACATCAAGCGCTACAAAGAAACTGGCTCACATGAGGACCGCCCCAGGAAAGGAAGACCAAGAGACACCTCTGCTGCGGAGGATTAGTTCATCCGAGTCAACAGCCTCAGAAATCGCAGGTTAACAGCAGCTCAGATTAGAGACCAGGTCAATGCCACACAGAGTTCTAGCAGCAGACACATCTCTACAACAACTGTTAAGAGGAGACTGTGTGCAGCAGGCCTTCATGGTAAAATAGCTGCTAGGAAACCACTGCTAAGGACAGGCAACAAGCAAAAGAGACTTGTTTGGGCTAAAGAACACAAGGAATGGACATTAGACCAGTGGAAATCTGTGCTTTGGTCTGATGAGTCCAAATTTGAGATCTTTGGTTCCAACCACCGTGTCTTTGAGCGATGCAGAAAAGGTGAATGGATGGACTCTACATGCCTGGTACCCACCGTGAAGCATGGAGGAGGAGGTGTGATGGTGCTTTGCTGGTGACACTGTTGGGGATTTATTCAAAATTGAAGGCATACTGAACCAGCATGGCTACCACAGCATCTTGCAGCGGCATGTTATTCCATCCAGTTTGCGTTTAGTTGGACCATCATTTATTTATCAACAGGACAATGACCCCAAACACACCTCCAGGCTGTGTAAGGGCTATTGACCAAGGAGAGTGATGGGGTGCTATGCCAGATGACCTGGCCTCCACAGTCACCAGACCTGAACCCAATCGAGATGGTTTGGGGTGAGCTGGACCGCAGAGTGAAGGCAAAGGGGCCAACAAGTGCTAAGCATCTCTGGGAACTCCTTCAAGAGTGTTGGAATACCATTTCAGGTGACTACCTCTTGAAACTCATCAAGAGAATGCCAAGAGTGTGCAAAGCAGTAATCAAAGCAAAAGGTGGCTACTTTGAAGAACCTAGAATATAAGACATATTTTCAGTTGTTTCATACTTTTTTGTTAAGTATATAATTCCACATGTGTTAATTCATAGTTTTGATGCCTCCAGTGTGAATCTACAACTTTCATAGTCATGAAAATGCAGAAAACTCTTTGAATGAGAAGGTGTGTCCAAACTTTTGGTCTGTACTGTAAATATATAAGCTTTCTGGCGATGGTCTTGTGGAGGCTCATTCATTGGTACCAATTTAAGGTACATTTAACTTTTTGATATTATGTATTTTGGGAGGTGAGGTGACCAAAAATGGCTGTTCTGGCACATTTTTTTTTATGGTGTTCACCTCACTGTATAAATCGTGTGATATTTTTATTTTATATAATTTTATACTTCGTGCCCCCATAAGGTAATATAAGACCTTTGGGGGGACATTTAAAATTACATGTTTTTTAAAGTGCTGATTTTTGCTGTAACTGGGGCTGACATATTTGCCCTAGTTACAGTGGGAATACAGTCCCCAGACAGGACGTACAGCAGAAATGTCATTGTCCGTACCAGCCAGACGTTTATAGTCTGTGGGTGGTTGGGAACTGGTTAAAGATCAGAAAATATTCAGTTCGACATATGCTCAATAATAAGGACATACTTTTTTATAATTTTTTAAAGAAGCACTGTAGACAAAATCTCACTCACCGTGTTATGACTAGTTCACAAACCGAGGGGGAGGTGCGTGACTTCCCTAGTGTTATTTGGATTCCTGTTTCATGCTCCACCCCATCATGCCCTGTACTAGGCATAGTAAAGTGTATGAATTCTGCCTAGAGGGTTCCTTTAACCTACTGTATTTTCATTTAGTTGATAAATATATCCAAAGCATGGCACTCACCATAAAAAATCTTCCTTTATCTAATCCAGCATGCACATACAGCAAAGACAGAAGGGTGATGCAGATGAGCAGGGCTTCTCTCCTGCATAACCCTCCTGTCCTTGGTGTACGTATGTGCATGCTAGATTAAATAAAGGAAGTTTTTTATGGTGAGTGCCATGCTTTGGATCTCTTTTGTTCTGGAATCACATTGGATTAATACTGCTACATTGAGCACCACCAGATTATTGTGGCACTGATAGCTGGTGTATGTTTTTTCTTATAAAAGGATAATTCCGGCTGTGTGTTTTCTCTTTCGTTTTATGGTTGGTAAATATATATTTTTGTACATGAGCCTCAATACGTATGCTCCAGCGATTTGTACAAATCAATTCTTTCATCAACAAGATTTCTTCACCTTGCAAGTGGTTGTCTCCATTGGTGAAGAATCCTCCTGCCCCTTGATTAACACGGCCCTGTCAATCTTGTGCTTGGGTTGCTGCTCCAAGCAGCTGTGCAAGCGCAGAGGCTCTGATTCCACTTCTGGAGCAGCGACTACTACTACCCAGGATGTGACAGTCACTGCTCCGGTAGCAGAATCCCGGACTATGCACTTGTATGCTACTTGGAACAGTGGTACAAGTGCAAGATTGTCAGGAACAGGCGAGATGTCCAGCCCTGTCAATCAAACCAGCGGAATCAGCACCTCGCAGGTGAAGAAATCTTGTTGATGAACAAATCGATTTGTATGAATCTATACACGCTCATCTCTACTATGGCATCGTTAACACATATACACTAATGTGTAGGGCAGGAGAAACCAGGAGTAATCCCAAATTCTATCTGTGTTAGACCATTAATAACCAAATAAAGAACACGGAAACAAATGAATATGCAATAAATATAATAAGTTGGTGGTTATACATATGATTGTAAATCCACTTTGCAAACATATAAATTAGTAACAAACTGATAGAAGCCTATTTTCCACCAAATGTTGCATAAATGTAATTATTGTATGTACATCATTGTACTTTCAATTTGTTGAATTTTAAAAACATACAGAAGGGCAAGATTTATCAATTTACTTTCAGCATGAATGTATTGAAAAAAATCACGCATTTTGACCGAACATCTAATTTATGAATCCCCTGTGCCACACATACAAACAAGTCAGGTAAAAAGTGTCCGGGGGTTTCAATGATCCATCAAGTGTCCCTTTGATCAAAGCGTTAAGTCTTTTCACCTCCATGTCAGGTTCACCAACAGGGAGAACCCTGCACAAGGGCAGAGACTAGTACACGAATACACCAATATTCATAAATCTTCCCCATAGTGTTCCCTATGATAAAAAGGTCATTTAAAAAAAAAATTAAAATTGTTTTGTGTATGTAAAAACAAAAAAGTTTATTATCCGTTAACACTCAATGCTGTTACTGGTATACTTTGCTTTAAAAGGTCATTTCATCCATTTACAATTCATAAGTCATTCTGAAAAGTACCATCTTCTGTACACCA
This sequence comes from Rhinella marina, assembly GCA_900303285.1. NCBI lineage: Eukaryota > Metazoa > Chordata > Amphibia > Anura > Bufonidae > Rhinella > Rhinella marina. The sequence continues at coordinate 12,107 of ONZH01017520.1, forward strand.
GTCATGTATTGTCCACTTCTTGGAATCGTCTAGTGGTACTTGTTAACATACTGTACATGTCATGAATAACCATTCCACAATACAAACTTTGAGATCACAGACAGCAATTATCCACAATTATAGACAATAGGAAAATACAGCTCGAGAATATGTTATGTAGAATTCCAACAGTTTTCAATAGCTGTTGATCAGAAATCATGAAGCTATTTGAGAGCTCATGTCCAATCTGAGGAACAAATAAATACCAAATGTACATACAAATCCTCACATGTACAAAACTATAGGACTCTTTCACACTGGAATGTAAAACAGAACAAATGAAGCCAAACAAACCAACATATAAGACTTCCTTAAAGGGTTTCTGTCACCAGTTTTTTCGGTATGAATCAGGCTGACATTAGAGATGTGCTAATGTCACCTGATTCCAAATATATATCTGTTTTATTTACTGGTGCCCCCATTTTTATATAAAATGAACTTTTATTTTATGCTAATAAGGCCTCTAGGTGCAAGAGGCGTTATCCCTGCTCCTAGGGGCTCTGTTGATTTACAGGCCCAGGCAGAGAAGAAACACTCCATTCACCATAGCTTGCAAGGACCTTCAATGATGTCATGACCATGTGATCAGTAACATGGTTAGGATCACACAAACAGCCTGTCTCCTCCTAAACCATGTGACTGATCACATGGTCATGACATCATTGAAGGTCCTTGCAAGCTATGGTGAATGGAGTGTTTCTTCTCTGCCTGGTCCTGTCAATCAACAGAGCCTCTAGGAGCAGGGGTAATGCCCCTTGCACCTAGAGGCCTTATTAGCATAAAATAAAAGTTCATTTTATATAAAAATGGGGGCACCAGTAAATAAAACAGATATATATTTGGAATCAGGTGACATTAGCACATCTCTAATGTCAGCCTGATTCATACCGAAAAAACTGGTGACAGAAACCCTTTAAGTGAATATCTGCCCTTGAATGCCATTTTTATATCTATAATTCTATGATGATTAATTTCTTAAAATATATTAAAAGCAGTTTCATAAAGAGCTCCAATGTCCCTCCATAACTATTTTTATTATTGATTATCTGTGGCCTACTGTATATCTTCCCTTAGTGGGAGTTTCCACTTCTATACAAATAGATTAAGAAATGAATCAGCACAGAATATTGCATCTAAAAATTACATGGTGATAAACGGTGTCAATTCACCTACTTATGTACTTACAATTTACATGTCTCATTAAGAAAGCACATCTTTTTGACTACTTAATCAATAAGTCAATTTACTGTATACTTGCCCAGGGTCAGTGTTCAGGACACTGATATATTCCCCTTTAAATAAACGTGTTAAGTTATTCCCTCAAACACAGTTATCCATCAACATATAATCTAGAGTATTATTAGGTAAAATGTACTGGTTCCTCAACTAGTGGTAGAGGAAATTATCCTTGGAAATGTCATGCCATTCCTTCCCCAAATCAGCCTTCCTTATCTCTAACTAACTTGTAAAAGTTCTCAAATGTTTCCAACTTCTTAATAGTTTTGGTAGCTGATAAATAGCCAAGCCACACATTGCACAGATCCCTCTGTATAAGAGCTGACCACCCGACCTGCTTCTCTTGTACACATTGTACCCCCAAAAATGTTTATAGAACTTTGAGCACTTTTTTTATTGAGGGATTATTTCCCTAGTTTCACCCCGGTCATAGCAGGGATTGTTAGATGATCACACACTGCATGAAAGCCAAAGGAACTTCGTAATCCATTCAAGACTTAACAATAAATCTCAATCCACCCTTTCAACAAATTCTTCTGATTAGAGTCAAATACTTTATGATTTTACATATGACCTAAGAACATGAAAAAACTGAAAAAATACAAGAAATTATTAATAAGAATGATACTGGTTAACCCAGTTCCAGCGTTTAAGTATTCGGTTTCACTCATAGTCAGAAAAGGTCTAAGAATTTTCAATCCAGACTGTAGATCGTCTCTTCCATGTTTGCAATGTTACCATGTAGGCTCTTTAAAGAGATGGTGATAAACCTGGTTGTGGATTACAGATCATCAGTGTATATAATACAAGGACTTGTTTCCTCACACAGTTCCAGATGTACACTGGAGGCAAACCATTTTTTGGGCCCCCCACAGTTGTAGTTGAGTGTTGTTCTGTAAATGTTCTTGGCATGTTTTGGATAGATGATGGTTGTGCTTTGAAACCTCAGAGGCTTATTGCGTGGCTCGAAAAGTAGTTGAGATTTATAATTTCTCCACGTACAGTTTGGCGTGGAGATAATAGTTTCACTGAAAGAGGTGACTGTTGGAATTGGGGCATAAAACACATGATCTCGAAAGTGCTTCTCTGAATCATATTTTATTTCTGAATTGCACCTGGAAATAGAAATTTGAATATGATAAAACCATATACAAGTAACATTGAAATTTTTTAAAAGTCTGAAACAAATCTGGCATGTATAAGTATGGATTATAACATGGCCCAAACTACATGAGAAAGAAATGTGTCCCTGCTCATAAATAATGAAGTGTGCAAAGGCAGCACCACCCATGTGCCTTTTCTTGTTCATTATGAGAAAATTTATCATGTTTGAAATCAATTTTGCAGGAGTCTACACTGTCAAAATTTCGTCCAAATACCATAATTTGGGCCAAACGTATCAAAATCTCATACAATGTTCAATGAGTTGGTGTATCTTTAATAGTTATGTGCACCTCTGGGGCAATTTTTTTTACTATGGCATTGTACTCATTTTGAGCTAAAAATCATTTTTTCAATTGGCCTTTCTTAAAAATGATGAGCCTCTTTCTCTGTACAGCCTTGAGACTCTCTAATAGCAGGCTTTGTATTTTCACTGTGTTCCGTCAGCTCAGCTGACGGTTCCTTGTCTCTGTCCTTATAAACTTTCATTATAGCTCAATTCCTACCTTACTGATAAGAATGTGACTTAAATAAGTGTTTATAACCTTTTAGTAATTTAGCAATAAGGTTTATTAGATGTAGCACAAAGTGAAAGTAAGATTCACACAGCTAGACAGTTAAATATAAATGAAAAACTATTTTTAGTCCAAAATGAGTAAAATACAATAAATAAAAAAAATTGTACCCGATGGTGTACATAGCATTTAAGTCTACCACTACTATGTTGAGATGTTACTCCACTTTCTGCACCACTCCTTTACTGGAGAAAGAATGAGACAATTTTTGAGACTTTTTAAAACACCTCAGGTAATAAATGTAGCTTCTATCACCTTTTTTTCCAACTTTTCTAAACTGGACTTAGTGGAAAAATTGCAAAATGTCTCATATTATAGTCAATGGTGCTGGCGGGTGTCAGGTAGTGACTGGCACTGCCAGATTCTGACATCTCCGGCAGGCTGCTCCTTGCCACAACAGCCTGCTGGAGAAGCTAAATACTAGTGTGAAAGTAGACATAGAGGAGTCTAGGTATTCTAAAGTTTTGAAATCTGCATCACTTTGCTTTTACTAACAATAATTGTAAACAAGCCCTGAAGGGGTATTCCATTTGTTAGACGTTATCCCTATCTATAGGATGGGGCATACCTATCAGATCTGTGGGGGTCATACCACTGAGACCCCGATAGATCATAAGTATGGGGACCCCATATCTCCTGCAGCCCCCCTGAAATGAACGGAGTGGCCAGTGGCACATGCATGTTGCCACTCCATTTATTTCTATTGGAGTTCCAGAGATTACTGAGTACAGAGGTAGGCTATCTCCAGAATTCCCATAGAGATGAATAGAGCGGCCATATGGATGCTTAACCGGCCACTCTGTTCTTTTCAGGGAGCTGCAGAGGATACAGAGCCCCTGTTCTCATGATCTATCGAGGTCTCAGCGGTAGAACCCTCACCGATCTAATAATTTCTAACAACTGGAATACTCCTTAAACACTAACAAGTCTTCTAAAGGCTATGTACATCTTCAGGGACATTTTTTATGATTGCATTTTACTCATTTTGGCCTTTATTAAAAATATTCAGCTGTTTTGTCACAAAGGGCTAACTGTCTAGCTGTATGAATCGTACTTTCACTTTGTGCCGGTCATCTAATAACCATTATCTCTAAATTACTAAAAGGTCATAAACACTTATTTAAGCCACATATTGAGCTTAAGAATTGAGCTATAATTTGTTGTGAGTGTTTAGGAGATCAGAGATAAGGAGCTGTCATCTGAGCTGCCTGACGGAAAGAGTAAAAATACAGAGCATGCTACTAGAGAATCCCAAGGTTGTACACAAAAAGGGATCAAAATTTTTAATAAAGACCAACTGAAAAAATGTTATCTCAAAATGAGTACAATGCAATAATAAAACAATTGCCCCCAAAGGTGTGCAAAACCTTTAAGGTCTGAAACCTCAGTCAAAGCTATCTAAGTGCTCAAATCTCCTTGTGTTTCCATACTCTTGCAATGTTCTGCTTTCCTTTTTTGCTTTCAAACTGCACAAAAGCAAAATAACACTGGTATTGGTTAAAATGTTCAAAAGTGTATTTCAACTTTAACTTTTTGCCTTTTGGAGATCATTTAATCTTCAACTTGCTTAAAGGGGTTATCCAACCCCTATAATGCCTCCCAAAATGCCCAGGCACTTTATACAGGTTATGCGGATCAAAATAGCCGGTGACGGGCGGTCTTCCAAAAGCAGGGGGCGCAACAGGGATAAGCCTCCCTAGTGTCACCCGCGATGATAGGGAGGCTTGTTCCTGTAGTGGCTTGCTATTTGCTTCACCCACTCCGCCCCCTTAATCCGCACTACAGGGATATGCAGCGGCCATCCGGGCATCAGGAGCGACGCGGTTGCCGGGGAGTGGGGTAAGTATAACCTGTATGAAGTGCCCAGGAATTTTGGGGGGCATTATAGATGTTGGATAACCCCTTTAACTGTTCACAGTAACAGTAATTTTGACCAGGCTGCCCAAACGTTTGCATGCCAGTGTATACCATGTTTTTTTGCTTTATAAGACACACTTTTTTAAAATAAAAAAGCTTAATAGTGATGTCCACAGCTTAATAGTGGCCGTCCACAGCTGCACACCCCTTTAACAATGACCTTTGCAGCCCCCCGCCCCCATAACAGTGTTCTCCACAGCGGCTCGTCCCCTTAACAGTGTTCTCCACAGCGGCTCGTCCCCTTAAAACTAAACCTCCACAGCACCCTGCCCCTTAACATTTACCTTCACAGCAGCCCACCCCCTTAACAATGACATCCACAGCAACACACCTCCTTAACAGTGACCTGCAAAGTATGCTGCCCCCTTAACAGTGACCTCCACAGTGGCCTTCCCCCTTAACAGTGACCTCCACAGTGGCCTTCCCCCTTAACATTGACCTCCACAGTACCCCTCTATCTTAACCGTGACCTCCATTGCATCTGTCCCCTTAACAGAGACCTCTACAGTATCCCACCTACTTAATATTGACCTCCACAGTACCCAACCCCCATAACACTGACCTCCACAGTGGTTTGCACCCTTTACAGTGAACCACACACATCATGTGAACTCCAGCAAGGGTGATTATGACACTGATAAACTGAATAAAATGCTCTGTGCTGCTATTAAGAACTGACAAGAAATGATAACGGTAATTTACCTGATTTCCTGGACTGGCTCTGGATTTACTTCTATGCTTTCCCCAAACACAACCGGGTGCATTCTTGGCCTTGACTCCGGAGGGGAGTTGTTAAGGAGAAGATATGGAATCTGCAGAGGAAAGCAATGAAATATTCCACTCAGTTCTTTCTCAAGGTATAAAAAATATTGTCTGTGTATATATTAATAATCGTAACAAAGACAATAAATCTTTCTGGAGCTCATTCAAATCCACATGTAAATTCTTTACCTGATTTGTTTATACACAATACATCGAGTCATATCATTGTTGATATTTTTCTGAAAGAATTGCATAGTGCCATATATACAATGGAGCAGCAATATAATATTTAGAAGCTTTACATCTGATGCCCTTCAAATGCAAACAGTGCCAAAGAAATGTAAATGAATCAATAAATCAAATTGCATCAGAAACGTATAGAGAAGGATCTAATATTTCTGGCAAGTGAGCAAACTATAACATATAGCTACCTGTTTAGATAATATTGGTGGGGTCTGACTCCCAGCACTCCAATCAGCTGTTAAATACAGTGCTGTACAAGGTATAGTTCCTGTGTACAGCCCACGTCCATACATTTGATTAGGACTGGCAAAAGGTGTTAAAATTAAGAAAATGTGAATGGAAGTGTGAGTTTTACAGATGCTTGCACATTAAATAAAGACACACAAAGCCTGGCTACTGACAAATTTATTCTTCTCGGGAAAAACTGGTTAGTGTGAACCATGCGTTAACGTAAAGAACTTTCAGAAAACCTTTGATTATATGTTATAAAGATACATGTAAAAGGCAACAAAAGCATTACTGGACCTGAGTGTTATAAATCCATGGTTAGACAAATTATCTACAAATGAAAAAAATTCAAGACTGTTGCTAATCTCCCTAGGATTAGGCCCTCCAAGAGTAAAATGGTCAATAAGGAAACAGATGAGAAAGAATCCAACGGGAACAGCAAATGACCTACAGAAGACTCTACAAATGGCAAAACCTTATGTTCATGTGTCCACTATTTAAAAAGCACTGAACACGAAAGATCATGGAAGAACAACAAAAATTAAGCTGCTGCTGTCTTACGTTAGCCCATGTTACATAATGCTTCAAGGAAAATGTTTTTGTTTTTTTTATAATTGTATGTTTATTGAAATACAACAAGAAAGAAAAACTTTTCAGTATGAGATACAAGGTATAGGATGAAATGAATCTTGCCGTTAAAGCATAAAATACAAAAATAATCACAGAATGATACAAAATGAATCCAATGTACCTCGAAGAACCAAAAATAAAGACTGAGATATGATCAATTGTCTTGTTGTATACTATTTTTTTTTTTGTTAAAAGTAACAATAACATAAAGGAATAAATTATGTATAGATATTAAAAAAAATAAAAAAAAGGGAGGGAGAACATAGGATCGGATGAAGGATAGTGACATAGAGCCACTATGTAAAGGTTATGCATAGACAAGTCACTATATGACTCAGTAAAAGTAAGGGATACAAGTACCTTTAGAACAAAAAATGCTACAAAACAGACATTGGTAACAAGACAAACAAGACACAGACGAATACACAACAGGGAAAAGGAAAGGGTCAAGGAAGGAACCTCGGGCCTCAAAGAAACTTTTCAGGGTTGTCTAGAGCAGTGGTCCCCAACCTTTTTTGCACCAAGGCCCAGTTTCTCACTAGACAATTTCCCCAGGGCCTGGGGGGAAGGGGGAGGGGGGCAGGTGCTGTCGGCGCTGACTGATTCACGCAAGGTGCATATAATAATATGCCAATAAGTGCCCCCATAGATGCCCCCCAATAACATGCCAATAGGAAATGCCCCCATAGATGCCCCCAATAACATGCCAATAGGAAATGCCCCCATAGATGCCCCCAATAATATGCCAATAAGTGCCCCCATAGATGCCCCCAATAACATGCAAATAGGAAATGCACCCATAGATGCCCCCAATAACATGCCAATAGGAAATGCCCCCATAGATGCCCCCAATAATATGCTAAGAAGTGCCCCATAGATGCCGTCCAAAAATATGCCAATAAGAAGTGCCCACCCATAAATTCCCCCCAATAATATAAGAAGTGCCCCCACAGTGCCCCCCAATAATATGCCAATAAGTGCCCCCATAGATGCCCCCAATAACATGCCAATAGGAAATGCGCCCATAGATGCCCCCAATAACATGCAAATAGGAAATGCACCCATAGATGCCCCCAATAACATGCCAATAGGAAATGCCCCCATAGATGCCCCCAATAATATGCTAATAAGAAGTGCCCCATAGATGCCTTCCAAAAATATGCCAATAAGAAGTGCCCACCCATAAATGCCCCCCAATAATATAAGAAGTGCCCCCATAGTGCCAATAAGAAGTGCCCCCAGTGCTCCTCTCCTCCAGTATTGCACAATAAAAAAAAAATAAACACATATACTTACCTCCATCAGTCTGGCAGCAATGCGATGCAGGCCTCTTCGCAGACGTCATCGCGCCGCCTGAGCCGGCTTCTGATAGGCTACAGGCACTAGACCTGCAGCCTATCAGAGGAACGGGCAGGGGAGACGCCTTTCCCTCCCCTGCCGCAGCACAGGCATCCGTATCACTGTCCTGAGGACGACGATACAGATGACTATGGAGATGAGCGCTTACACAATGGAAGAGCTCATCTCCTTGTCCCTTGCCACTGCCGCCGCGGCCCGGCAGACATCGATTCAGGCCTGGTCCTGGGCCGCGACCCGGTGGTTGGGGACCGCTGGTCTAGAGGACCAATAATCATCCCAAACATCCCAAATCGCATAGAACATGTCAACTTTGTCCTGGAACATCGCGGTGGTGTACTCCATAGTCCGGATCTCAGTCACTCTTGAATATAAGTCAGTGATTTTTGGGGAGATAGTCTTTTTCCAAAATCGAGCAAAAAGGCAGCGGGCTGCTGTTAATATTTGAATCAATAGTTTAAGTGAAGGTTTCCTTATATTTATTAGAGTAACATTCAATAAAAATGAGAGAGGATCAGGGATCAGGGGGAACGTTACATCTGAAAATGTCGCTCAAGAGGGCACCAACCCCAGACCAGAAAGGACGTATGATAGGACAATCCCAGAAAATGTGATATAGGGTCCCCTATGTATCCCACACCTCCAACAAGTATCTGCCACTGCTGGATGTAATCTATGGAGAAGATCAGGAGTATGATACCAATACATCAGTATCTTGTACTGAGTCTCTTGACGGAGAACAGATATAGGGGATTTCGCCACTCTTCTCCATATAAGACTCCAAATAGCATCTGGTATTGTCCGTCCCAGATACTCCTCCCATTTGACCATATAAGAGTGTCGATTAATTCTCTCAGGAAATGGGGTAAGTAATATTGAGTAAATCCCAGATATTAGTCCCCTGGTTTGTACTCCATTCCTACATATACGCTCAAATGTTGTTGGGAGAGACACATTAACCCCAGAGAAAATAGTTTGAGCAAAATGCCTGAGTTGTACGTAAAAATAATTGGCCTCAGAGGGAAGGCTATATTTAGTCTGGAGAGAAGGGAAAGACAGTATATCTCTAGTAAACGGATCCACTGTATCCGTGAATAGAAAGACACCACGGGTGAACCAGTCTCTAATTGCCAACGTAGTGAGGTTAGCTGGGAGTAAGGGGTGATACAAAAAAGAGGTCATTGCAGAGTTGCGGGAAGTCAGAGGGAATTTAGAACTACACGTACGCCAAATTGATCTAGTATAAATCATGGGCCCAAGAAGATCTCTAGTCGGGGAAACACTGCAGGGGCTAGTCCAGAGTAAGGAATTAGGGTGGATAGGAGCCAGACAAAGTCTCTCTATCTGCATCCAAATAGAAAAAGCATGTAAGGAGGCCCATGCTGGAATATATCGTAATTGTGCTACCCAGTAATATTTGATCAAATCAGGAACTCCCAATCCACCCTGATACCTACTAGACATAAGGACCGATCTAGGAATCCTGTGTCTTTTATCAGCCCATATAAACCGAAGAAGATGTCACTGAAGGGATCTCAAATCTTCTAAGGGGACAGGGATTGGCAAAGTCTTAAATAGATAGAGGATCTTAAGTAAAATTGTCATTTTTATTGCCGCAATACGACCCAAAAAAGAAATAGGTAGAGTCTGCCATTTAGTCAAAAGTACTTTAATTTCTCTATATATGGGAGGAAAATTATGTTTATACAGATCAGCGTAGCAGGGGGTAAGATTAATGCCTAAATATCGTATTGAGTCCTCCTTCCAGTGGAAGGGAAAGTTAGCCCATAGAGAACTAAAAGTTGCCAGGGGAATATTAACAGGGAGCGCCTCAGTCTTATGGGTATTCACCTTATAACCCGACAATCGACCAAATCTCTTGTAAACAAGGAAAATGTTAATGTTTTGAGGGGAAAATTGAATTTTTTAGTACAAATGCACATGTTTGGAGAAAAAAGAGCACTGCACACCAACACCATAACCTCATCCCAACTGTGAAGCATTGTGGAGAAAGCATCATAATTTGAGGTTACTTTGCTGCCTCAGATCCTGGATACTTTGAGATCAGTGAGGGAGCAATTCTAAGGTAAAGATTTTACAAGAGAATGTAAGGGCAGCAGAAGCTGAAGAAACGTTGGGTGATGCACCAAGACAGTGAAAGAACAGAAATAAGGAATGGCTGGTAAATCTTATGGCTTGCTTCCAAAATGGCTCTCTTCTTGCCACTCTTCCATAAAGGCCAGATTTGTGGAGTACACAAATAATAGTTGTCCTGTGGACAGATTATTCCACCTGAGCTGTGGATCTCTGCAGCTCTTTGAGAGTGACCATAGATCTCTTGGCTGCTTCTGTAATGAGTGCTCTCCTTGCTTGGGCTGTCAGTTTAGGTGGACAGCCATGTCTTGGTTTGCAGTTGTGCCATACCCCTTCTATTTTTAGAAGATGGATTGAGTTGTTCAGGGCTTGGGATATTTTTTATAACCTAACCCTGCTTTACACTTCTCCACTACTTTATTCCTGACCTGTCTAGTGTGTTCCTTGGTTTTCATGATGCTGTTTGATCTAATGTTCACTAACAAGCCTCTGAGGCCTTCAGAGAACAGCTGTAGTTATACTGAAAATAAATTACACACAGGTGGACTCTATTTGCTAATTAGGTGCCTTCTGAAGGCCATTGGTCACGCTGGATTTTATTTAGGGGTTTCAGAGTACAGGGGGCTGAATACAAATGCACACCACACTTTCCATATTTTTATTTATTAAAAACTTTGAAAGATATGTATCATTTTCTTTTCCCTTCACATATATTTTCTACTTTGTGTTGGTCTATCACATAAATTCCCAATAAAATACATATAAGTTTGTTCGTGCAACATGAAAAAATACTTTTTCAAGGCTCTGTATCTATGCATTTATCCATAGCAATTGGGAAGTTAAGAGTGAGAAAAGTGTATTAGATAGATTAAATTGAGTGCATTGGTTAGAAGGAGGGAGAGAAAGTCATGGTGCTAGATTTAAAGAGGTTTATCCCATGAAAATTGATTATCAACTATACACAGGACTACAAAGGATAGGTGATAAATATGAGATCCAGAGGTGGGGATAGGGCTTTGGAACAACTGGGACCCCCTTGTTATCCCAAGAATGAGTGTTTCCTCTTAAAATTAAGTGCCAGTTCACCTCTGTATTCACATCTATAGGAATGATATAGACATCATTCCATCAGTCCCACAGGAGTGAATGCAGTGGTGGACTGACATGGGCATTACCACTCCATGCATTGAGGAAACTGTGGGGGGCCTGACTACTGCGGTTAGCTAAATAATTTTTGCAGGATAACTCTAACAAATTTCATTCTCACTGATGAGTAGGGTGGGGTAAAATATCAAATATATGAATATTTATAAAGAGGACAGTGAAGAGCAGAATGGGAGAGGGGAAATTTTAGGTCATTTGCACATTATACACAGACTCTTCAGCATATTTGTGGGTGAATGCCGGTGAGTTGAAAAATAAAACTTATACAGTACATGCTGACAGCACTTTCTGTTACTCCAACAGCTTTCTCTGTGTTGAGGTGTATAGTGAATGCACTGCATGAGAATTGAGGTGAGGATTCCTGATGTGGAGACATTTAAAATTATATTACCCTATTAACCACAATTACTGACCATATAACAGTTTGCATAGGTTTTCTTATGATGAGGATATGTACGTGGGCCTATGTCTATTTCGACTCAAGTACTGCTCTTTTTCCTCTGCAATGTGCATTCATCCTCCAAATACCTTTCTTTATCTTTCTTCTTGGATCACAGTTCATAACATTACAACAGACCATCAATATCAGACTGGTGGTGGTCCCCAGATAACCAGTGCAAAAAAATGCAGAGCTGTGTTTGGGAAAACAATGGACGGGATCACCAGTTGGCAGACGGGCATGCGGGAGTTGGAAACCCACCTATCTGATATTGAGGACTTATTCTTAGGATAAGCCATCATTTTATAGTCCATTTAATGGGTCTAGCACTGTTTGGAGAATTACGCTAGTGCCAGGGACCCTCTTCACAATATTTCATGCCTGGTAATGCTAGTTCTCCTAGAGAAAAGCCAGAATATTTTCAGCGAGCTGAGACTTCCCAGTTACAAGGTAAGCAGTAGCAGCTTTGTTTAATGACAGACGCTATTCCAAATAACTGTAAGCATAAATTCCAGACTAATGTCTTATTTAAAAGTGACAGCTTGAGTTATAGCTTACCTTCCTGCAGCCAAAATTATAAAAGTACACTCAGACAGCCAAGCCTTTGCTTCTGACTGCTAGGTGTGTACTGCTAGCTAGTACTCAGTGACCTGTATTTTTTAACTATTTGTTTGTCAGTTTATGTGAAAAAAGGGGAAGTACACCTTGGATGCTTTCTCTTAGAAGGTGTCCCCTACTATAAGCTGACCACAGGATGACCCACAGCTGGCCCTTCGCTGTGTTTTCCAGGATTTTACTGTTGATGGTCAGGATAGGCCATCAATATCTTATAGGAGGTGGTATGACACTCTGCATCTGCCAGCCTGGCAACTGTTTCACAGTAGCTCCATTGTTTAATGGATGAAGATGAAGACTGAAGAGCATGCCAACTACTCTGAGACAGCTGACTTGCAGCAATGAGGGATCAGATATTGATGGCTTATCCTGAGGTTAAGCTATAAGGGTATTTTTACACTGCAGATTTTTTAACAAGGACTTTGGTGCATTTTCCTTGCTGAATCACCTCATTGCTTTTAATGGGAACCTACACTATATTTCACACAGTGCAGATTCTTTTTCATGTGTGGTTTTGAAATCTGCAGAAAAAACTGTTGACAGGTCTATTCTTGTCAAGGTTTCCATGTGGAAACTGCAACCGGTGGGCACAAGTGGATTAGCCCAGTTGAATGGAGTGAAATCTGAGTGCATATCCACGAGTACATATACAAATCCGTGGCTGAAATCTGAGTACATGCAAAATACTTATGCCTCACTAACCAGTATGACATCCTTTGGTATATTTATACTGAAAATAGGGTGCTGAAATCAAGGAGCAATGCAATTAATACAGTAAACATACTCTTGTATGTATGTATGTACAGTTTTCAGGGTAAAGTTTTCATACATAATGTATAATGATGTGATGATGTTAACACTCACTGCTTCTATACGAAAATACTACAAAACTTATATGAAACTGCACTTTAACAACCCGAACTTTTTCTCCAAAGTGGTGGTAGTAGTAAGGCTCCCATGGTCATTAGTCCATACCCTACAGATATTATGTAATGATCTACTGGAGATGGAACATGTTGCTTTTCTCCTTTGCCAGTAAATTATGGATTTCAAAATAATTTTCCAAACTAGCCATTGCGTCTGTAAGGAAAATACACATTTGTATTGACTTTGAAAGTATGCATATAAGGTTATACTATTCTAATGAAACAAGCCCTAAGCTCCTTGTTCTTTGCAGATGGAAAAAAGCCTCAAGCTGGGCACTTCCCACATCTGCAATGCAGAAATTAGAACCAGGCTAACATGTTTAAGCATTTCCCAGTTCTAGACCCCTAGTCATATAAATGACCTCCAGCCTATCTTGCAAAACATTCTTACAAATGAATGCAGTGCTTCATGTTGACTTGGTTTCTGACTAAGGAAATGCCACTATTATTCATACTCGGAGGCTTTCTGCAATAACATTTTACACACAGTTTAGGGTGAGAGAACTGATACCTCAAGTACGAATAAATAGCTTCAATTAAGGAAAAAGCCGTAGAGCAAACAAGATATATCAACCTGATGATATATTATACATTATTTTCTTCTTACTCCTTGCCCCTGTAGTATACTCTACAATAGGAACAGCAAGAATTACTATTACTGCCAGTGGCTGTGTAAAAATTGTTGCAACCACCTTTGGTATTTTCCACTCAACTTAGAGAAAGATATTTCAGTCATCACCGTTATGACCTTGTGACCATGTCTGCTGGACACTCTTATCACACAGAAGAAAAGATTTCATAACTAGACATGTAGGTTCCCTGCCACAGACACTATAGCCTATAGTGGTGACCTCACTAATTCCATTTATCTAAGTGTGAGGGTATCAGATGTTTGGACATTAGGCACCGAATATACTGGGTCATGAGACATAAAGATACTACTTCCCCCACTGAACAAACTGGAAGCAGGCATTCTTTCCACCACTGAGTCATCAGGGATCAGACATTGTTTTATACGATCTTATGAGTGCGGGACAATAGTCCCGCGGGCGGCCCGATGTGCACAGCATCATTGTAATCTATGATGCTGTGTGCTCCCGTGCCCACGATCTATGCCGCTCCAGGACATATGGCCTGCTCACGGACCGTATGTCTCGGAGCACATACGGTTGTGTGCAAGGGCCCCTACTTCTAGATTACACGTGATCAGGAACCAACTATACATTCTGAAAATACATATCACAAGCCACCAGGTAACTATCTCTAAAGATACCAATGACCATCTGTCACTGAATGTATTAGTGATTTCCAGAGAATGGACATTTTATATCTACACAGAACCAAAATAAACCTGTCCACCATAAGTACTGATACTTGGTAGGTGCAGTCAAGGGACTGCCAATTAAGAGACCACTTCAGGTTAGCACCACCTTCAATACAATAGGTGGGAAAAAGTTTGAATGAAAGTGAACCTTATCAACTACAGTTGGAAGAAAAAGAAAGTGTTCCCTTTGGAATTACAGAGATTTCTACCACAATTACAATGTGGTCTGATTCTTGTCTAAGTCACCGTTATCCACAAGCACATTCAGTAAACATCCCCAGTGCACAGAGAAAGAGTAAGTGAATCCCTGTATGCAATAACCCCTATATCCCCCATCCACCTGTAGATCCCCCTCTACCAGCAAACACCACCAAATGTTTCCTGTAGCTGAAAATAAGATTTGAACAACATTGAGGAGGAATTATGAACCATTCCTTCTTTCAAATGTGTTCCAGTTCATCAGTATTTCTGGGATGTCTTGCATTCACGGCTCTCTTCAGGTCACTCTACATTATATTGATAAGGTCTCATGCACACAACCGTATTTTGTATCCTTGTCTGTTCCGTATTTTTTGCGGATTGCACATGGACCCATTCATTTCTATGGGTCCGCAAAGAAAAATCAAATAAAAACAGACAGCACACGGATATCATCCATGTCATTTCTAGTAATGGGAATGAGAAAAAAGTTGGATTGCACACAGAAGGTATTTGTAGTTTTGCAGATCTGTGGTTTGCAGACTTAAATACAGACACGGTCGTGTGCAAGAGGTGTAAGGTCAAGGTCAGGAATTTAATTTGGCCATTCCAAAACACAAGTCTTTATTTTTGGATTATTGTCTTGTTGCATCACCCGATGTTCCTTCATCTTATGGTCATGGATTCAATGATCACAATGCTGGTATTTGAGTCTGTATCGGCTTCCTTCACAGTGCACCATTCTTGCTCATTGTTTTTCCTAATAGTAGACACTAAAACAGAGGTTTTGCAGCTTGCAGTCTTCTGTAGATTTTGGTGTTAAACTGGAGTTGTTTTTGGTTCTTTCAGGATTAACCTTTGTGCTTTTAATTTGTCTAACTATGGATTGATGTACAGTGTCCATCTAGTTCTTTAGAAATGCATTTTTTGCCTTTCCATGCATCTTCATAACACATCTTCAGAGGTCTTCTGAAAGCAGTTTGCCTTGAAGCATGGTTCACATTAGTCAATATTTCTTCAGAAGAGTACATTAGTGAGTACCTGTGAGGCCCACACTTCTAATCTCATAATTCTTAATTGGAACACCCTTTGCCAATTTGCTCTTGGAAAAGTCAAAACCACAGGTCCACGTGATCAGTACAACTGTTTGTGTGTTATTAGTTTAGTTACGTTGTGTGAGTCTATAATTATGACCTAGATAACAATCAAACCAAATTTTATTAGCAATCAATGCAGAAATTCAGGTAATTACCAGTGCACTAATTTTTTTCTTGCAACTGTTTGCATCTATGTACAACATAAGCAACAGACCACCATCACTCTGTCTATGAGCCTTAGGCCTCTTTTACATGAGTGTATTGAAATCTATCCATGGCTCCGGATTAGGGCTCATGCACACGAGCGTGCCCGTATAACGGACCGCAAACACCTATTATTGACTTGAATGGGTCCGCAATCCTCAAGATACAGACCAGTGAGGAGGCATGGATGGGAAGCCCATGGAAGCAATACAAAGCTTTTTTTTTGGGAGGGGGGGGGTGCGAACTGTCTCTTGCGGATCGTGGACCCATTCAAGTCAATGGGTCTGCATCCGCAAACAGCATGCACATGGATAGAGCCTGTGCATTGTGGACTGCTATTTGCGGTCCAAAGCACGAGCACAGGACATACACGCTTGTGTGCATGAGCCCCTAGGCACGGATTCCAGATGATATACCATCAGCATTGTCATCAGTATTTTATCAGGATTTCTATGCGTATTATTTCCTTCCTGCATTTTTGATGCACTCCCATAGACTGTAATGGGTGTATTTGGAAACAAATATATACAAAACTCAGACATGCTGTGGATTTCAAATACTGTCGGAAATTATACGCCCATGTGAATAGCCCTATTCATTAAAATTAGCAGTGGATTCTGGTACATAAAATCCAGGTCATATACGGATTGCAAATACGCTCGCGTGAAAGTGGCCTTAAAGGGTTTTTCCAAGACTTGAATACTGATGACCTATCTTCTGGATAGGTCATCAGTATCTGATTGTGGTGGTCCAACACCCGAGACTGCAACCGATCAGCTGTTCAAGAAGGCAGTGGCACTCGCAGTAGAACTGCAGCCCTCTCATTACTTTTCCTAGGACGAATGATGACACGTTAATTGGTCATGTGGAAGTGAATTGGGCTGAGTTGCGATACCAAGTACAGCCACTAACAATTTACGACACTGTGCTTGGTAAGCAGTGAGAAAGCCGCATCACTGACAGGAGCATGGGTGCTTTATCAAACAGCTGATCGGCGGGGGTCCCTTGTGTTGGAGGATAGGTCATCAGTATTTAAATATTGGAAAACCCTTTAACACAAATATACAATTCAGTTATGCTATATCTTGTCTATTTCAGCAGAATAATGGTTAAGGCTAGTTTTATACATATGGCAGAGCAATAGCCGGATACCACCGAATTTTCCTAGCCGGATACCACCGCTGCTACCCATTGACTATAATGGGAACCGGCTGGGATCCGGCCACTCCCCGACATTTATGCCGAGATTCAACTTTGTGCACAGAGATTATTGTCTGGCTGAAACCTGCTGGATTCCATTATAGCCTAGGAGGGCCGGTGGGCATGCAGCACTATCCGGCTATGCCAGATCCAGAGAATACCATATTATAGTATTCCTGTATTACAGTCTATACCATTTTATATGTTTTATAAGTTAAAGATAAAAAATGTTGAGTACAGCCAAAAGAAACTCTGTATGAAAACCCTCAGTGCATATTTGCATACTGTTATTCTCAATTTAAAATCAGCATGGTTTATGGGACTGCCAGAAGTCTTTATAGTGGGCAATAAGACCATTGGTGACAGCCAAGAAAGCAAAAGTCTTGGCATTAAAAATTCACTTTCCAACCAGAATGGAACTGAAGCTCTTGCGCAGTGTCACATTTCTCCTGAAATCAGCAATGCACTTCAAAAGATTTAATGTTTAATTCCTCTTGGCTTTTCTCTTATTCCATAAAAAGAACAGAAAGGATGGTGAACACGCAAAAAGTCTACCTGTCCCTGGGTATAAACCAGGACAAATGTACACTTATGACATAAAATACATGCTTATGTTGCATAGCTGAATATGTGACTTAACCCATTCCTTTCTGCATGGCTTTTTTGTGAGAACAAACTGACCAGGTTAAAGGGATTTTCTGGGAGTTCTAACACAGATATACTGTCCTCAGGATAGGTCATTGATATCTGACCAGTGGGGTCTGACACTCAACACCATCAACAATCAACTTTTTGAAGAAGGTGCGGTGCTTCAGTAAGGCTAGTTTCACACTAGCATTTATATATTCCGGTATTGAGCTCCGTCATAGGGGCTCAATACCGGAATAAAACGATTCAGTTTTGTCCCCATTCATTGTCAATGGGGACAAAACCGAACTGAAGACAACGGAATGCTCCTGAAAGCATTCCGTTCAGTCTTCAGACCGGAGAGCAAACCGCAACATGTTGCGGTTTGCTCTCCGTACTAGTTATCCGCACCTAAACGGATCCGGAATGACCCCCAATGCAAGTCAATGGGGACGGATCCGTTTGGTGTGGACACACTTGTAAACGGATCCGTCCTCCATTGACTTTCAACAGAGGTTATTCCGGATCCGTTTAAAAGCTAATACAACCGGATCCGGAATTACGGATCCACAAGGTTGTATTACTCAGTACGGATCCGGCGGGTCCCTTCACCCGCCGGATCCGTACTAACGCTAGTGTGAAAGTAGCCTTAGTGCTTTGGCCTGAGCACAGCGCCGTACATTATATAGTGGCCAGGCTTGGTTTTGCAGCCCAGGCCCATTAACTTAAATGACACTGAGCTGCACCTTGGCCATGTGACCGATGAACCTGATGTCACTGGCTTAGAGGAAGAGCCGACTGGAATGCCACGGCCTCTTCAAACAGCTAATTGCTACTGGAGCCAGGAACCCACCGATCAAATATTAATGACCTATCCTAAGGATAGTCAATCAACATCAAACTCCCAGAAAACCCCTTTAAGAAACCTTGGAAGATTTATCTGTAGTCCTTTAGAAAACGAATGGACGTTCATTGTATATGATGATGAACTATTCAAATGATACACTGCTGCAATGACCAGTTCATCCCTACATTTGTTCGTCAATTTATCTGAAACAAATACCATTTGTCACATAATTAAAGGGGTAGGATTTCTGGATGTTCTGCTTGGGACCTGCTCAATATAACAGCAGATTTTCCCTACACTGGCTCCTGTCTGTCTGGCTGCATCTGTCTCACAAATTCAGCTAATTCTGGTGACAGCTCCAACATTAAAGGGGTTATCTGTGATGAGGCCACGCCTTTAATGTTGCAACTCCACATGACTGAAATGACATGAGGAAAATGAACTAATGCTTATAAAAATCTGCTGAATTAGATTCATATTTATGGAAGTTCTTATTATCTGGTAGCTAAAAAAAAATCAAACTAACTTCTGGATTGGTGTTGAAAAATGAGAAGTATGTGGGAGATTTATCAAACTAGTGTAAAGTAGAACTGGCTTAGTTGCCCATAGCAACCAATCAGATTCCAATAGAGCTGTGAAAAATGAAAGGTAGAATCTGATTGGTTTTTATGGGCAACTAAGCCAGTTCTACTTTATACCAGTTTGATAACTCTCTCCCTATAAGTTTTTCCTTTAGTACAAATTCCCAAGGGGCAAACTGGAGCAGTTTTATGCACCTCACTTACACAAAACAAGGAGTGCATAGAAAAAACACAAGAAGTAAAAGTAGCCCCTTAATACTTCTGGGTTTGGGGGGGGAAAAAACTGCACCAAACTGCCATGTGGGAACCTGACCAAAAGAAACCATTTTCACAAAGTAAACATTTTTAGTTGATATTAAAGGGCTTATAAAAAATACTGTCCATATGACATAGTTTAGCATCAGAGGACTATGTGCTGTGAATGATCGACTGGAGCAGCCGGTGTTGGTTCAGCATATCACATCATAGGACTACGTCAAACTACAAGAGTGAATGGCTAAAAGGCGGTTAGCAATCTAGGGTTACTAACAGTTTTACTGTCTATTTACTGGAACTTTGACTCACTTTAGTGAGGGGAATAAGTGTCTTCTACGTAAAGTTTCCTGGAAGATTTATACAAATTTATATGGAGTCCCCCATGAGTCAGTGTTCCACTGAAGCCATGCTCCCCAGGGAAAGTTATAAGAAGAAATATGCTAAAGCGATACTAAAAATAAAAATAAAAATTTGCTTCGCCGAATATTCGCCGAATTTCTGACAAGATTCGTATTTAAACAAACTTATTCGTCGAATCTACGTAAAAAAAAAACACTTTTTTTGCGAACATCCCTGCCCAAATTACGTATGTACAGTCAGCGTAGTTAAAAGTATGCAATACGTAAGTATGCATACGAATCCTTAGCGTACTATTGACGCGCGAATGCGTCATATGCACGAGGCTAGGCCGCGGCATACAATCTTTAGAATCAGTCCATATGAACTAGAAAAATAAGGTGCTCACTGCTGCTAGCTATCAATAAGTGAATAATTTACTAAAAACACCGTACAATAAGTGCATAATAGGACATGTTGCAGTACCAGAAAAAGAATACACACAATGGGCTAAAGTGCTGAACCATTAAAAACAGTGTAGCTAAAATACAGCAAAGACATACACTACCATTCAAAAGTTTGGGGTCACCCAGACAATTTTGCGTTTTCCATGAAAACTCACACTTTTATTTATCAAATGAGTTGCAAAATGAATAGAAAATATAGTCAAGACATTGACAAGGTTAGAAATAATGATTTTTATTTGAAATAATAATTTTCTCCTTCAAACTTAGCTTTCGTCAAAGAATGCTACATTTGCAGCAATTATAGCCTTGCAGACCTTTGGCATTCTAGCTGTTAATTTGCTGAGGTAATCTGGAGAAATTTCACCCCATGCTTCCAGAAGCCCCTCCCACAAGTTGGATTGGCTTGATGGGCACTTTTTGCATACCATACGGTCAAGCTGCTCCCATAACAGCTCAATGGGGTTGAGATCTGGTGACAGCGCTGGCCACTCCATTACAGATAGAATACCAGCTGCCTGCTTCTTCCCTAAATAGTTCTTGCATAATAAGGAGGTGTGCTTTGGGTCATTGACCTGTTGTAGGAGAAAATTGGCTCCAATCAAGCTCTGTCAACAGGGTATGGCATGGCGTTGCAAAATAGAGTGATAGCCTTCCTTATTCAAAATCCTTTTAACCTTGTACAAATCTCCCACTTTACCAGCACCATAGCAACCCCAGACCATCACATTACCTCCACCATGCTTGACAGATAGCATCAGGCACTCTTCCAGCATCTTTTCAGTTGTTCTGCGTCTCACAAATGTTCTTCTGTGTGATCCCAACACCTCAAACTTCGATTCGTCTGTCCATAACACTTTTTTTCCAATCTTTCTCTGTCCAATGTCTGTGTTCTTTTGCCCATTTTAACCTTTTCCTTTTATTAGCCAGTCTCAGATATGGCTTTTTCTTTGCCACTCTGCCCTGAAGGCCAGCATCCCGGAGTCGCCTCTTCACTGTAGACGTTGACACTGGAGTTTTGCGGGTACTGTTTAATGAAGCTGCCAGTTGAGGACCTGTGAGGCGTCTATTTCTCAAACTAGAGACTCTAATGTACTTGTCTTGTTGCTCAGTTGTGCAGCGGGGCCTTCCACTTCTCTTTCTACTCTGGTTAGAGCCTGTTTGTGCTGTCCTCTGAAGGGAGTAGTACACACCGTTGTAGGAAATCTTCAGTTTCTTGGCAATTTCTCGCATGGAATACCCTGCATTTCTAAGAACAAGAATAGACTGTCGCGTTTCACATGAAAGTTCTCTTTTTCTGGCCATTTTGAGAGTTTAATCGAACCCATAAATGTAATGCTCCAGATTCTCAACTAGCTCAAAGGAAGGTCAGTTTTACAGCTTACCAGCAAAACGGTTTTCAGCTGTGCTAACATACTTGCACAAGGGTTTTCAAGGGTTTTCTAAACATCCATTAGCCTTCTTACACAGTTAACAAACACAATGTACCATTAGAACACTGGAGTGATGGTTGCTGGAAATGGACCTCTATACACCTATGTAGATATTGCATTAAAAACCAGATGTTTGCAGCTAGAATAGTCCTTTAACACATTAACAATGTATAGAGTGGATTTCTGATTAATTTAAAGTTATCTTCATTGAAAAAAACTGTGCTTTTCTTTCAAAAATAAGGAAATTTCTAAGTGACCCTAAACTTTTGAACGGTAGTGTAAGTATGCAAACATTTTAGTGCAGTCTCTCCTTATGGCTCCTAGTTGGCATGATAAAACACTGTCTGGAACACATATTCCAAAATTCAATTGTAATCCATGTGAGGTAAAATTGTAATCCAAACAGGTAATGTGTAATCCACATGGATAATAGAGAATAGCAGCAAATAGAGAACCCTTTTGGAAAAGGGGGCTCCCAAATAACCTGAGAAGGGGGTAAAAAGGAAAATAGGAGCGCTAAGGCGCAACTGGGACCTTTCTGCAGAATGGTGGGAGTCCTGACTGACAGCCATGTCCACTCCAGCTGGGTGAGAGTCAAACGTGGGCAACACAAACTAAACAACTGCCAACTAGCATCTCACCCGTCAGGTGCAGTCCATGGTGTGGCTCCCATAGGTCCTCCTGCAGTGTCCTTGACACTGCCAGTAGTTGGGTTCCTCATATGAGGGACCTGAAGTCCTCCTCGCTCGAGCTGCTGCTGAAGCTCATCAAAGGAAACTCCTGCCTCTTGTAGGCCATGCTCGCTGTGGTGGTAGAACTGCAGTGCCCTCTTCTTCCTGAAGTTGGACTTCACCGGGTCCGGGTGGTGGTGATGCTGGCGATCGCTGCAGCCATTTTCGCTTTTCTGGATCCTTCTGCCGGGACAGCAGGGGTAAGCACTTCCAGCTGCAGTGGTTCCGGAAAGGTTGCATCCAGGAAAGAAGCCCCAGCTTCCCTGGCTGCTGCTGGCTTCATCTTCCACGGCAGCTGGTATTGGTGGACCACCGTGGATTGGAAGGTGAACGATAACGTGGTCAGCTGACCCAGCTGTAAGGACTATGGTGGTGGTGGTGGTGCTGGCAGTCCAGGAATCAGAGGCTCCGGCTGAGGCTTCTCCCTGAACCGGAGGACGCCATCTGGGAACTCCTGCAGGCAGCGCAAGCGTCCTGGACCTGGTGGTTCATCCGGCCACACTTCTGGTTCCGTTGTATGCACAAGAGGCTTTGAAAGGAGGGTAACCCCAGTCACAAATGGGCCTTTCAGGGACGCCATGGGGGTGTACTCCACCTGATCCCCCACGTACAGGCTATGAAGATGTTGTGGCAGGTACGGCCGCTTCACCGACCTGCGGCCCACAAAATATTCCTTTCCATCCTCGTCATCCTGCAGGAAGCTAGACCCTCTCCCAACGGAAAACCAAAGCGCAGTTCCCTTTTGGCGTTCCAATGAAGGATCTCCCGGCCTAGGGTGGTCGAGTACGTGGATGACCCAGTCCTCCATTGCGGTTTTATAATCCCAGAGGGTCTGTGCATGGGCCGTCATAGATGGTGGAACAATTGGGTTCTGGTGTATGGAAGGGGTGAACCTCCTCCTGGGCGTCGAAGTGGACGCTCCAGCCGCCTCCGCCGCATGAGCCACAGCAGATGTTCCAGCCACACGAGCCACAGCAGACATTCCAGCCGCACGAGCCACAGCAGATGCTCCAGCTGCCTCACGAGTTGCAGCAACAGCAACCTCAGCAGGTGGTAAGGAACACACAGGCACTGAAGCTGGGTTTCTCTGGCAGAGTTGTGACACCCTCATGTCTTGAGCGGGTGGTGGTTCAGGTAAGTCGTCCCCAAAATACATCTCGTTCCAATTTGGACGCAGCTGTTTTTTAGCCATGATGCTTGCCTCTTGCTCTGAGGTCAGCGCTGGTCTAAACTGGTTCAGACTTCAGAGGAGGGTGGAGTACTGAGGGAGGAGTCTTCACTCCCTATACGTGCAAAACAGTTAGATCCCAGTTGGCCGGGCTGTTTTTTTCCAGTTCTGAGGAGGGCTTATCTTCACTTTCCCGCTCTTGCGTGGGCGTATCGTCATTGTCCCGCCTCACGCAGAATGCGTACGTTTCTTATGTTTCATACGTATCGTACGTATCGTTAGCGTGTTAAATTTTGCAAAGATTCACGAATAATACGAAGCGAATTCAAAGAAATTTGGATTCGCTTCACAGCTGAAAATTTCCAAGATTCGATACGAATCTATGAAGTGGCGAATAGATTCGCTCATCTCTAATGATGAGCTGTTTGTGTATCGTAACCTTGCAGTGGGTACAAAATCTTATCTGGAGTGGGCTAAAGTCACTGTCAGGTTGGACCTGGGCATTGTTTCCTGGCGATTTCGTGTGTTACAGGGGCTTCATAAATCTGGCTGCTGCCTGAACAGAAAATCAACAGATCAGAAAAATATATTATCAAATCTGCCCCAATAAGTACATTAATATACTAATATACTTCTATTATTGAATTCATTCGCTTTTTGGGCAATAATAGAACAAGGCTACATGGTTTTCTTCCTACAGTGGCAGAACAAATCAGCATAGTTTACTAGACTGTCAGCAGGATACAGACCACTGTTTACAGAAGCCTGTCTCCGTAACGACTCCAGGACAGACACCGAAAATTTGATTTGTCTGTAACTTATTTGCTTTAATGTGGAATTACTTCTAGCAAAAGAACTGATGTTTAATGGGTTTATCAACCCATTTAATGGCTTTATTAAACCCTTATCGATCCCAGTCATTTAACCCTTCAGTAGACTGTGGCATCCTCTGGACCACTGCCTGTGAAATGTCGGTGGTCCCAATTTGTTGCTATGACAGTCTGGGCCTTGTGAAGGCTCCTAGGTGTGCAATAGTAAACTGCCTGTTAGGCCCTGCCTGTGCCAGGACATAATAGGATAGCAGATAATAAGCTAGCAGAAATCCCATAGACCCTCCTTCAATGCTTTGATTGACAGTAGCAAGGCAGACAGAGAGGGGCTGGCCACAGAAATGAGTAGAGCTTAGGAGCAACAACTGGTGACGCCTTCATTGCCTCAGATCAACAAAAGAAAGTGTTTTAATCAGACAGGGAGGTCACTGGTGACAGATTCCCTTTAAGTTGTAAAAATATGATAAAAAAAAACTAAATAAATTTGGTTTTGCTGTAATTGTCAGCAGAACAAGGTGACTCTGTTATTTTTAGTGTACAGTGAATGCTACAAAAACAAAAAAAAATTGCCTTTTTTTCCTTCAATCTTACCCAATAAAGATTTTTTTTCCTGTTTTTCAATACACAATATGGAAAGTTAAATGGTAGCATTTCAAAAATACAACTTGTCCCTCGTATGGCTATGAGAAAGCAAAAGTAAAAGGGGTTATCCAAGTTCTATAATTCCCCCCCATATGACCGGGGCCCCTCACAGAGGTTATACTTACCTCGCTCCCCAGCACCAGCGTTGTGAGTGATGTTAGGGAGACTAGTTCTCGCTGTGGCCTGCTATTGGCTGACCCCCATACCATCGCCCCCGACAGATCTTTTCATCCGCGCGATGGAGAGATGCAGCGGCGGCCATGCCAATATGAGAAGCAACGTGAGTTCTGGGGAGTGAGGTAAGTATAACCTCTGTGAGGGGCCCGGGCATATGGGGAGGCATTATAGAACTTGGATACCCCCTTTAAGGTCATGGGAAGGCAGGCAGGAAAAAAAGAAAGAAAATTGGCCTGTTTCTTAAGGGGTTAAGAAAATGAAAATTGGCTGGGTCCTTAAGGGCTTATACAATTCTGAGGATGAAATATCAGAGATGCACAGCTGAAAAGCCAGAAATGTATACCCATATCCCTCACATTCGTCACCATATGACACACTTTGTGCACCATAGAGTGAAGGGTTAAGTAAAATGCTTTGGTAAGAATGAGCAAGCTGTTCCAATAGAAACAATGATTATAGTTCAATACCAATAAAACGTATCACTCTTCTGGAACAAGATGCCAGTGGTACCACTAAGAGCAGTGCGGCTTGCCTTATTTACCTTGGAATATTATATGTGTTTCAGCCCTGAACGGCCTATTTATGCAAACAGGGCTAAGCGAGCAATGTTTAAACAATGACGTTAGTGTTGGATTCGAAAATAATGCTTCTAATAATGCTTCTAATTATTTTTTTTTGTTCATCTACTAAATGTGTACTGTACGCGATAGCCTCTTTTATATAGCACATTCATAACATGCCTATTTATCTGATTCTTCATCAGTCATTTAGGACAACATTGGATCATTCAGAGATCCTCAATGAACTTCTGGAGTGAGTTTTCTGAACTGAAAGTAAATGGGCCGAATAATTTTGCACGCCCCACTTTTTAGTTTTATTATTACAAAAAAAGTTTAAATGATCCAATAAATTTCGTTCCAGTTCACAATTGTTACCCACTTGTTGTTGATTCTTCACCAAAAATTTTAAATGTTATATCTTTTTGTTTGAAGCCTGAAATGTGGCAAAAGGTTGAAAAGTTCCAGGGGGCCGAATACTTTCGCAAGGCACTGTATCTGCCTGTACTTCTCAGCATCGATGACACCATTAATCCTGACCAAATCCCTCAACTCCATGTGCTGAAATGCAGCCCCAAACTATAAAGGATCCTCCAACATGTTTCACTATTGCCTGCAGACCGCTCCCAGCTCTTTGGTGAATAAACTGCCTTCTGTGAAATTTGACTCATCACCAGAGCACCTGCTGCCATTTTTCTGCTTCCCAGTACCTATGTTTTCATGCATAGTTGAGTTGCTTGGCCTTGTTTCCTTGGAAACTTTGCAGCATTTTTTTTCAACACCTCCCTAAAACTTTTGCATAGTACAGTATGAAAAGCGTGTGTTCTCCCATAGAACATCCACTTTGCTCATAGTGTTTAGCTCATAGAGGATTGTTCAAAGGAATCAGGACAAATTTGCAATCTCTAAATTTAAACACATTTCTTTCAATGATAGGCAATCCAGAATACAGAAATGAAAGCTTTATTAAATGGGAATGAACAATATAATACATTAAAGGGGTTATGCCACGAATGTAAAACTGTTTCTAAAACCACTTTCACATGGTCAGTATTTGGTCAGTAATTTTCATTAGTATCTGGTAGTCAAGTTTCCATTATACTTTTTCTCTGACGTTTCCGCTCCTGGTTTTGCCTTACAAATACTGATGCAAAACACTGACCATGTGAAAGTGTCCGTACTTACATCTTTAAAAGGCTGTCTTCCCTTTCTGTGGGTGGGCAACAGCTTGTCAAGCACCTACATCTCTCAGGATGCACTGCAATGAGTTCTTGTTAACCCCTCACACGTTCCTTCTCCACTGTCTAGAGAGAAATATAGCAACATATTACTATGAACTTAGAAGTAGGGATGAATGAATGAAAAGTGTATGGACTGTTTCACTATGAGATCAGTACATCAGCTCTGAGTGGAGAGGGGCAGGAAAGCTACTAAGCATATAAATTCATCTGTGGACAAGAAGAATAAACTGCTACTAGAGAGGAAAATGTATTCCATATAATAAAACAAACAATATTTTTCTTGTGCGTATATTGCAATAATTCTTGATTTGAAATGCCCTATTCACTGTATAGTAAGACTTTTGGTTTGATAACCCCTTGTAGAGGGAATCTATCCCCAGGAAATTCTCTGCTATACCAGACACAGTGGCATTGTACCTGATTAAAGTGAATTTCTTGGTGACAGATTTCCTTTAAGGAAAATACTATTTTGATCTCTTGATTGAAATTTATGTACAGCACTGAGTACAGTACCTTGTTAGATGGTTCAGAATATCAAAAAACACCTTCTAAAAAAACCTTTTTGGAAAACAGATGATACCAGCACTCGCTTTTTTCAATATGCTTTTATTGTTACAACAACAGTTGTGACATAGGTATTAGGACTCACACCTTTACGACCACTACAATGATATATAAATAGCTCAAACACAGACATCACAGAATATCAGGTTGCATTTTTAAAGCGGAGCTGTTAACACAACTTGGCTCCGTGAGGTCTAGCACAGATGCACCTGTCATATTTAAACTATCTCCTTTAAAGAAAGAGATTGACACAGAAAGACGATCCTTTGTATGTGGAATTCTGAGCTTACACTCTTCCTCCTACCTGCTCAGGCAGAACAACCCCAGATTATATTTACATGGATAAAATTATCATTCACTTTTCTGCTCCAATTGAGCATCTGTTTACCACTGGGCTCTAATGCCATTTGTAAAGTTTTAAGTCTGAGTCATGAAAGTAGCCAGTAGATGGAGACATAAACCATCTGGCACAATCTGTCCCAGGGTGCCTGCTGGCAATGCAGATTATCTATCAATCACATGGCCCTTTTAACACTGTAGGCTCAGAACTGACTGTCAATGGCCTTGAACTTTTGTACAGTGATTCATTTCACTAGATGACAAAGGGGGATTTTACAGTATTGACCCTGAACTCTCAGCCCTCAACAGCTGGATGGAAATATTTTCTATACCCTGAGTTATCATGGTTTGACACGTGAACACTGAAACACAAATCACTCAGATGTCAATTTCTGAAAACTACTAAAGGTTCCCGAATAAAGTCCTGTAAACTCATTAGCGACTCACTTCACAATTACTGTGTCCACAGAAGCCCCTAAACTAGTGATAACTGAAGCGAACTTCTGATCCTAGTTCCAAAGTTGCTTTACTGAAAACTTTGGATGCTGTATGGAGATCCGTCTCCATACAGCATTAAAATGTATGGACTCCGACAAGACAGTTATTTCCATAGTCTCGCGAGAATTTGATGAATAACTTTTGTCTTTGATTTGTAAACTGGAAAACCATTTTAAAACTGGGATCCAAACTCAGCTTCAGTTCCAAGGTACCATTCGGAACCAAAACTGAGTTCGGATCCAAGTTTTACAATGGTTTTACAGTTTAAAAATCCAAAGTTATTCACCGAAGTCTTGTGAAACTGACTTCACCTCTTCGGAGTCCATACATTTTAATGCTGTATGGAGATGAATTTCCATACAGCATTAATCAGAAGTTTTGAGCAAAGCGACTTCAGATCTAGGATCTGAAGCTTGCTTCACTCATCCCTACCCTAAACCCATCAGCTATCAGTTAAATCCTCCTCTTAGATTCCTTTAAAATCCCATAGAAAGAACATTTTTCTGCAAGTCTTTTGGGAGTCTTTTTTGCAGCAAGAGGCGCAAGCGGAAAATGGCAGCTGTAGTAGCTCTGGCAATGATAAATGAGTGCACGGATCACAGTGGCAATCCTCACAACAATACGCCCTAGGGCCATGCAGTGACTGTTGGGTGCACCCTTTCTTACCTCGGGACACACCCTTATGTTGGACCTCCCACCTGGTGGTGACTGGGGTGCCCTTGGTGTTAAGTGTTTGGCAGGGTGCAAGAAAGTAGTGTGGAAGCAGTGGCTGGCTGAGGCGATGGAGTCAGAGACTAGACCAGTTGATATAAATACGTTACTCTTTACTAAAGCGCAGAATAGGAGTAGTAGTATATTTCACAGTATCAAGGCACAATTCCAAGTAATTCACAGTGCAATTCTTCCTCAATAGCAATGTATGGATAGCAGCAATGATGGGGGTTGTGGAACTGATTCCTTCTATCTTTCCCCTCTCTGCAGAACCTTAGTGTCACGCTCTGGTGTGTGTGTGTGTGGGGGGGATATCCCACACCAAGCGCAGGAGGAAGAGGGGGGGAAAGGAAATGGGGTTAGGTCTGGAAGAGTAAAGGCAGATGGTCACCTCCTATACAAACCCTGACTCATGTCCTGCCCTTTTAACAGTATGAACAGGCCTAGAAGGTAGGCGAGCTCATACGCTGGAAACCTGGGACCCTAACTGTCCCTGAAGGACCCTAAAGCCAGTGATAGTAATGAGACAAACCGTTCCTCCACCAACCTTGACGAACAGTAGTCTCCCCTCAGGCCCAAACACCAAAACACTGGGAAGATATACACAAATAAACGAAAGGGAAGGAAGACACTTAGCTTTCCTGAAGATTGTGGCAGCAATGGGATCTCCACAGAGAAACACACACCAAACGACCACAGACACCACAGAAAATATAAACCGCACAGCATGGTGAGAGAACCAACACTAAATAGACATAAATAATTACAAAGATACCTACACCTGAAGGGGGAGGGTGTGGTGAATGTCAGCAACAACAAAACAAGGATCAAAGGAGAACCTGTCAGCTTAACACATGGGTTGCCAATCTGACAGACCTCCTGATACCTGTCACAGGAATGTCCATGACAGTACCCCCCCTTCTATGGGTGACCTCCGGACACCCAGGACCAACTTTATCTGGATGAGACCGGTGAAAAGCTTTAACCAAACGACTGGCATTCATGTCAGATGCCGGTACCCACGTCCTCTCCTCTGGTCCATAACCCTTCCAGTGAACAAGATATTGAAGAGATCTACAGAGAACTCGAAAGTCAATAATCTTGGCGATTTGGAATTCCAAACTGCCGTCCACCATGACAGGCGCGGGTGGTAAGGGAGATGGCTCCAATGGTTCAACATATCTCTTCAACAAAGATCTGTGAAACACATTATGAATTTTCAGGGCCTGAGGAAGTTCAAGACGAAATGCTACAGGATTAATGATAGCAGTAATCTTATATGGACCAATAAATCTTGGACCCAACTGCCAAGAAGGAACTTTCAACTTAATGTTTCTTGTGGACAGCCACACAGAATCACCCACTCTTAGGTCCGGACCACTCATACGTTTCCTGTCAGCCACACGTTTGTACTTGTTGCCCATATTTATCAAGTTATTTTGAATTTTCCGCCATATAGAAGACAATGATGACGAAAAACATTCATCCTCAGGGATATCAGAAGTATCTGAACCAGAAAATGTGCCAAACTGCGGGTGAAGCCTATATACCCAAAAAACGGCCACTTGCCAGTGGACTCCTGTCTACGATTGTTTATGGCAAACTCCGCCACAAAAACGAGGACCACTCCTCCTGATTTTCAGAGACAAAACATCTCAAGTAAGTCTCCAGACTCTGATTAGTACTCTCCGTCTGTCCGTTCGACTGAGGATGAAAAGCCGAAGAGAAGGACAGTTGTACCCCCAGACGAGTACAGAACGCCCTCCAGAATCTGGATACGAACTGAGTCCCACAATCCGAGACCACGTCAGTGGGAATGCCATGGAGTCTCACAATATTGTCAACAAACACTTGTGCAAGTGTTTTAGCATTAGGTAGGCATTCGGTCTTTGCAGACGAATTAGGCAGGTCAGTGATAAAGTCCATAGACATGTGAGTCCATGGTCTGGACGGGATGGAAAACGGAAGTAGGGGTCCAGAAGGTCGAGTATGTGTCACCTTAGCTCGTGCACAGACACTACAGGCTGACAAATAGTACTCAACACACTTACGCAGGCCTGGCCACCAAAATCTACGAGAGATGAGTTCGACAGTGGATTTACTCCCAGGGTGTCCCGCAAGCACCGTACAGTGATGTTCCTCAAACACCTTATAACGCAATTCAGATGGAACAAACAATTTCCCAGGGGGGCAAGACCCTGGGCCTCTAATACCTTAGCCTCAAGATCAGGGTAAAGAGCGGATATCACCACCCCGTCAGACAAAATAGGACTGGGATCTTCAAAATCACCACCTCCGGGAAAACTACGTGACAAGGCATCCGCCTTGACATTCTTAATCCCAGGACGATACGTGACAATGAAATTGAATCTGGTGAAGAACAAAGACCATCTGGCCTGCCTTGGGTTAAGTCGTTTAGCCGATTCCAGGTAAGCCAGATTTTTGTGATCAGTGAATACCGTGATAGGGTGAATTGCCCCTTCCAACCAATGATGTCATTCCTCAAAAGCCAACTTAATGGCCAGTAACTCTCTGTTACCCACATCGTAATTTTTCTCCGCAGCAGAGTTTTTTTTTCGAGAAAAAGGCATATGGGCGCCATTTACCTGGTGACGGACCCTGTGACAAAACTGCTCCTACCCCCACCTCGGATGTGTCAACCTCCCCAATGAAAGGTTGAGACACATCTGGCTGCACCAATATAGGGGCAGAGGAAAAGCACTCCTTTACAGCGGAAAAGGCTCGCAATGCTGCATCAGACCACACTGAGACATCCGTCTCTTTCTTAGTCATGTCAGTTAAGGGTTTAACTATTGTCGAATAGTTCTTAATAAATTTTTGATAATAGTTAGTTAACCCCAAAAACCGCATAAGAGCCTTCAAATTTTCAGGTCGATCCCAGTCCAAAACAGCACGGACTTTCTCTGGATCCATTCGAAAACCTGAAGATGACAGCAGGTATCCTAAGAATTGCACCTCTTGTACAGCAAAAACACATTTCTCTAATTTTGCGTACAATTTGTTATCTCTTAAAGAGGACCTTTCATGGGTCCACACACAGCTAAATAAGTAGCAGGTTTTGGAGGGCATGGGCCGGGGAGTTGGGGGTACTTACTATTTCTTCAGGGCGCAGCTCCGTTGTCCAATCGCAGCGGAGAGCGTCACAGACAGGGAGGAAACCTGACGCTCTCCGCTGTGAGTGGACAGCGCTACAGCCAGGGAGAAGGAGACACCCATTGAGAATCCCTGGCGTCTCCTCCTCCCTGTCCCGATGCTATGAATTTGCATAGCGCGCGCCGGATCTTCACAGGGGCGCAGCGGGCCCACGGAGCTGCGCCCTGAAGAAATAGTAAGTACCCCCAACTCCCCGGCCCATGCCCTCCAAAACCTGATACTTATTTAGCAGTGTGTGGACCCATGAAAGGTCCTCTTTAAGATCTGCAACACCTATCTAACGTGATCCTGATGTGTCACGCTATCTGGAGACTAGATTAGTATGTCATCCAAATACACGACTACAAACCTCCCCACAAGGTGATGAAAAATGTCATTAACAAAATGCTGGAAGACAGAAGGAGCATTGGTCAACCCAAAAGGCATGACCAGGTTCTCAAAGTGGCCCTCAGGAGTGTTAAAAGACGTCTTCCATTCATCCCCTTCCTTGATCCTGACCACATTATATGCCCCCCTTAAGTCCAACTTGGAGAACACCTTGGCATCAACAATCTGGTTAAACAAATCGGGAATCAAAGGAAGGGGGTAAGGATCATGGACAGTAATCCGATTCACGGAAATCCAGACATGGCCTAAGAGTTCCGTCCTTTTTTTTTACAAAGAAAAACCCTGCTGCCACTGGAGATTTGGAAGGTCTTATATGTCCCTTAGCCAAACTCTCAGCAATATATTCCTTCATGGCCGTTTTCTCAGGTCCAGAAAGGTTATACAGCCTAAATTTGGGCAATTTAGCTCCGGGAATAAGATTGAAAAGACAATCGTATTCCCGATGTGGGGGTAAATCCTGACATCCACCTTCAGAAAATACATCAGCGAAATCAAATATAAAAGAGGGTAATGTGTTAGTGGTTAAAGCAGAAAATGATGTATTAAGGCAATTGTGAACGCAATAATCACCCCAATCCACAATCTGTCTAGTATGCCAATCGATGGTTGGATTGTGTTTACTTAACCACGGTAAACCCAGAACCAAAGGAGCAGGAAGACCTTCCAACACAAAACACGAAATAAGTTCCTGATGAAATTCACCCACTCTTAATCTGATATCATGCACCATCTGAGACAAACACTTCTGAGATAGAGGTGCAGAATCAATAGCAAACACAGAAATCTTCTCTAATGCACTCGGAGCTAAACTGAGCATCGATCAGGTTCACCCCTGCCCCGCTGTCGATAAACATGTCAATTCTCACAACCTTTGACTCTAGCGCCACCTCGGCAGTCAGGAGAAAACGGGTACTACAGGATGAAAACAAATGCACATTTTCTGTCTCACCACCCACCCCTCCAAGAGGGAGATGGGAATTTAATGCCCCCTTTCCTTTTTTCTCTTTTAGAGACTGAATGCATGGACATGCATTGATAAAGTGTCCTTTCTGTCCGCAGAAAAAACACACTCCCTTTTTATTCCCAGAATGCTTAAATGTGAAAGCAGGAGTAGCTCCCTCTAGTTGCATAGGTTCGTCCCCAGACATCAACCCAGGAGTGTCTTCACCCAAAGTGTCATAGGAAGACAATACACTATGTGATAGTACGTCCTGAGAGCAGGGGCCCCTAGATCTCTCTCTCAGGAGTCTATCCATGCGTACAGCAAGAGTCATGGCGGCTTCCAAAGACACCGGAGTTTCATGAAAGGCCAAAGCGTCCTTTAGCCTTTCAGATAATCCTTGACAAAACTGACTATGGAGAGCTGGATCGTTCCATTCGGCATCCATAGCCCACCTCCGAAACTCATAGCAATATATTTCAACAGAGCGCTCACCCTGACGGAGGTCACGTAGCTTGGTCTCGGCCAGGGAGATGCGATCCGGGTCATTATAGATAAGCCCCAATGCCTTGAAAAATTAATCTACCGACTGGAGAGACTGCGATCCGGTCAGCAGAGAAAAGGCTCATGACTGTACATCCCCCTTAAGCAACGAGATCACCACACCAACTCTCTGTTCCTCATTACCAGAAGAATGAAGATGCAGCCTAAAGTACAATTTGCATGCCTCCCTGAACAAAATGAAGTTATCACGTCCCCCAGAAAATCTATCAGGGAGAGCGACTTTAGGCTGGCAACCACCATCCCCGGGATTAACAGCCTGTGGTCTCTGAATCTGGGTGACGGTCGAGCGGAGGTCAGCTACCTCCAAAGAGAGACCCTGTAGCTGACCTGCCAGTGCAGTAATTGGGTCCATGTCTGCACAAAAATGCACAAAATGAAGATTTGGGGCAGTTTATAATGTCACGCTCTGGTGGTGGTGGTGGTGGGGGGAAATATCCCACACCAAGCTCAGGAGGAAGAGGGGGGGGTGGGAAGGAAATGGGATTAGGCCTGGAAGAGTAAAGGTAGATGGTGACCTCCTATACAAACCCTGACTCCAGTTCTGCCCTTTTAACAGTATGTAACAAAATGAACCCGGCACTTCGCTGTCTTGTTAACACTTTCTTTTATTTTTCCATCACCATATAGGATATAGGGACGCCTTTCGGCTCAACCTGAGCCTTTGTCAACCATAATATCATTACAACATAACAAGCTTTATATAGACAAAAACGGAAATATAGCACCTCTGACGTCAGGCGCTGATGTCCGGGGAGCCCAGGAGCAACAAAAGAACTACTTCCGAGTGAACATCATCTCACTCCCGTCTAGGATAATAGATATAAAAAGGAAAAAGAAAAATGTAACAATACACTTAATATTATCCTATTTACAGTGAATACAAATATGATAACCAATCAATATATATATAGGCACAAAAGATGATGAACCTCAAAACATACTAATAGTTTCAATCTAAAGACAAATGTGCCACTTCATACTCCCTGTTTAACCCTTTTGGTTCTAGAGTCTGGAGAGTATGTATCCAATAAGCTTCACGGCGTTGTAGCAATCATTTTAGGTTGCCACCTCGCCGGGGGACCTCTATCTGCTCAATAATTTGATATTTTAACTGAGAAACATTATGTCCTTGCTTATCAAAATGGTAGGGTATTGGGAGCAAAAGGTTTTTGGTGTGTGCCGACCAAACACCGCTTGTCCTGATCTCTTAACAGTATGAACAGGCCTAGAATGTAGGCAAGTTCATACGCTGGAAACCTGGGACCCTAACTGTCCCTGAAGGACCCTAAAGCCAGTGACAGTAATGAGACAAACCGTTCCTCCACCAACCTGGACGAACAGTAGTCTCCCCTCAGGCCTAAACACCAAAACACTAGGAAGATATACACAAATAAACGAAAGGGAAGGAAGACACTTAGCTTTCCTGATTGTGGCAGCAATGGGATCTCCAGAGAAACACACACCAAACGACCACAGACACCACAGAAAATATAAACCGCACAGAATGGTGAGAGAACCAACACTAAATAGACAAAGATAATTACAAAGATACCTACACCTGAAGGGGGAGGGTGTTGTGAATGTCAGCAACAACAAAACAATCAAAGGAGAACCTGTCAACTTAACCCATGGGTTGTCAATCTGACAGACCTTCTGATACCCGTCACAGGAATGTCCGTGACACTTAGACTGGCAATGAGATTCTTGATAGATGTTCTGTAGTTATTGACTGAGGGGTAATTACTATGTCATTGAAAAGTCTCTCTTTAGAACCTTACACAGCAAGAGCTATTGAGGCTCTTAGTAGATGTTTCTGCAATTTCCTGGAATTCTGAGGGGTACAGAATTAAATTATGGTTGACCAAACCATCTCAAAGTGTGTATGGCTGCGTCTCTTTCTGCCATTAACAAGCACAATAACTTGCTGTCTGACTCCAATGCATGGCCCTGCAGATTATGGACTTTCTAATCTTCCTTTCTCTTTCTGGAGCACTTTTGAATGAATTAGCTTTAGCTGTAGATGACTCAGAGATGGAGGTTCTCTGAGTTCAGACTTAGCTCGGAGGAGTAAGCACAAGTAGGTCCTCTCTTTTTCTCAGCTATGCACACATTCTCTATTGCCTGACTAACTAAGGGGTGGACCCATGTCCATCTCCTGGCTACGTAAAAAAAAGGTTGAGTCATGGTGTTGACTGTTGGGTGCACAAATACAGTAAATCAGAATACTTTTTTATCAACAAAATCAAAATTATAACAGTTAACCTTTTGCAGTGACCTTGTTCTGGAGTCTGCAATTAATGTTGGGTTTTGGTATGGAGCCTGAAGGAATTTAGGGATTTGGTCTTGGATCTGGTCTGGGGTCTAAGTGAGTTTAATTTATCAGTGCTTAACTGTTTGTTATGCTATTTCTATACCTGTAACAGTAAGGGCCTACTGAAGTTTATTATTTTAATCTGTCTCAGCAGGAAAGTGTGTCCTTACATTTCACATATTCATGACTGAGAGGTGGGGGATCCATTCAGAAGCCTGCAATGGGTCCCCGCCCTTTTCCAAAAATGTCCTGTTAAACACTGACACACTGACAGTGAGAGTCCAGTGGTTTTCTCACCACATGAAAATAGGTTTAAAAAAAAGAATGCCTATAAGAGGACTCTTACCATGTGGATTTTTTGATTATTTTCAACTCTATTAAAGAAACTCAATACGACATACAGCAGTATAGAGGGCAGGTACGAAACAGTACATAGTACATATGTAGTATACAGTGGCCAACATATTATATTCATTAAGAACAGTAATTATTACCTTACTACTGTGGAGAAATCCCTGAATTTTTTTTCTACAAACTGGAAAATTAAAGCTTACCCCAAAAAAATCTTTCATCTGACTCATATTTATTGATTGCTTCAATGAGCATCTTTAAATGGCCTGGAGTCAGTCTTCCATCAATAATGAGACAGCTTCTGTTGCTGCTGTGTTAAGTGGAAAGAAACCCAGACTAGGTTCCAGGTTTGATCCCAAGATAGGAAACACTAATGTAGGAGTACAAGTATATATTTTGGAACTGAGCATTACTGTACATACAGTAACTTGCCTAATACAGCTGTGAAGAACGTGGGTGTATTGAGGGTTTCAAGGACATGACCACATGAACTGTAGTGACACTGATGACTTACTAAAATCCTAATTTGTAATCATTTTTTTAATTATGGAAAAAGGAAATGAAGATTTCCCATCTGGGTGGTTGTCTTCTATTCATTTAAATCATGGACTACAGATACAGTATATTAATATATATTCATTACACTGTTCTAAGGTACCATTACACAAAATATACAGTAAATGTGACTAATCTTTCAAACCATGAGAAGTATTGAACAGGTGAGCACAAGGATGGCTATGAAGTGACCTAGGTAATGTCTAATGCAGCTAGCAGCCTAGGTGCTACATAATGGAATTGTTAAACTAACCCAGCCTATAGTATAAGGTCTATAAGTACAATATGAAGGCATTTTTGTAAATGTTCAGTCCTTTATGACTGAATGGGAGTTGATGACCAAACTAAAAAGGTCAATGGCGCCTGTCTTGGGATGTGATATATTAGCAGGTGAACAATTCTTGAAGCGGATTTGATGGAAGCAGGAAAAACGGGCAAACATCTTTGATAAAGGCCAAATTCTGATAGCTAGATGACAGGGTCACTGTGTCAGACATCTCCAAACTGAAAGGTCTTGTGTCTGCTGGGAATCCTTGGTTTCTGGCATTCATGTGGATGTTACTTTGACACATATCACCTACCTAAACTTTGTGTGTTATTGTATGTTCGGCCACCTTTCGGCATATATGCTAGATCAAAGTGCTGGAGTTCAGTTTACAGATCCTGGCCTTAGTTGCCCATAGTGACCAATCAGGTTCCGGCTTTGATTTTCCAGAGCTCCTTTCCAGAGAATCTGATTTGGTTGCTATGGTCAACTAAACTAGTTTTACTTTACACCAATTTTGATAAATCTCTTTCTATACATTTTGGATGCAGGGTAATCTGTGCCTTTAAATAATACTTGTAACTGTAGCTTAGTATAGATTTATTAAAATAACCTTTCACTACTGTGATGTGGCTACATTCTCAGCTACAGACAAGACAAGAAATAGCTTTGAAAACAAGTGATGGAAATGTCATCAAACGAGATGTAAATATCACATGTCTGCGTCTGCCATCGTGATCGCATACTTTTCATATTTTCACCTCATGTCTTCCTGTTTCTTTGCTATTCCCAATGACTGAGCTCAGAGAAGGCCAATGTACACAGATATATCCTCCAACCCCACCACAGGACAACATCATATTACTGTACAAACAAAAAGCTGGGTCAGAAAACCATGTGTACCTTGTTTCTTCTCAGTGGTCCAACATGACATAAAGATCCCTTCACAAGAAATGGCTGTTTAAGGAATGACGCTGGTTAGTTTTCCAAAGAACTACAATTGCAAAACCCTAATATCGTCATCTCCATAAATAATTGAAACTAGATACTTTACATGTGTTATAACATTATTACACTGTATGATTAAAAAAACACACTAGTATTGCAGCCTTAAAGGGGTTCTGCAGTTCTGTAAAACTGATGATCTATCCTCTGGATAGATCATCAGCATCTGATTGGCGGCGGTCCGACACCCAGGATATGACATCACGACTAGTATCACTGGCCTGGGCAGGGCTAAGCTCCATTCAAGTGAACAGAGCTTAGCCCTGCCCAGGCCAGTGATACTAGTCGTGACGTCACAGGGCCTGCGGTAAACACAGAGAAGGGCGCGGCGCTCCTGCAGCGCCGCTGCCTTCTCAAACAGCTGATCGGCGGGGGTCCCAGGTGTCGGGTCGCCGCCGATCAGATGCTGATGATCTATCCAGAGGATAGATCATCAGTTTTAAAGAACTACAGAACCCCTTTAAGCAATATATGGAGTCCCGATAACGGGCGCTCTGTGTGCCACAGTATGGTGTGAGACTTTGTATTCTCCCTTAGAAGAAATAATGTGGCACATGCTGGAGCATGCCATGATTATGTCCCATTGGATTCTGTATGAATTTATAAAAAATGGCCTGTGTTGTGCCCTCTAAAATCAGACGAATACTACGGTAAAGTATGGGCCCGTAAATTTCTATACATGCTATATTACAGATTTAAGACTAATCTCAAAAAGCAGTGGAGTGCTTCAAACCAATTTTATTAAAAGACGAACAGTTTTTATGAAAATTTGGCACTTTTTGAACAATTTTGTAAATTCGATCAAACTAGTAATATATAGTATAGTAGTATACTAGTATACTAGTATAGGGTCCAGCAGAGGCAACCAGTCACAGGTTACAATTCTAGAAATGACTATTTTTATGCATAGAAAATCAGGATAACTCACAATAATCCTACTTTAGGGGGGGACAGTCTTTCTGTTGAGAAGTTATTCACACGACAGTGACTAACAGACATGTGCTCTTCGTTTTCTCTGCGGACACACATGTATCCATTCATTTTACTGTGTTTATTCACACATCCTTGTTTTTCCAGACGCATACACTACTTTGTGCTGGGTATTGTGGACCAAACAGGTCTAATGAAATCTATGGGTTGGGAAAAACCACTGACAGAACACATATGTCATCTGTGTTCTGTCAGTGCTTTTCTCGGACAATTGTAATTAGATGATCTGGAAATCCTCTTTTCAAGCTAGTAGTGCACTTTGTAAATGAATGACACACAGAGGACAAAAAATGGACATACAGATGAAACAAAGTCACTTCACTGACACTATCATGGATGAAACACTGCCAATCTTGTTATGGACATAGTCACAGACATGGATGTGTGAATAAGACCACCTCTGACATCTGTACCTACGTTGAGAATGGGGGTGTCCTAAGCCGCAGGATGAATTGGACACCAGCCACCACATACAGGCAGAGAACAAACAGACAGGTGGCTGCCAGGTGGCTGCACATACCGTATGTTATGGGAGATATGGAAAGGCCAAGCAATCAAAGCCAAATCCCAATCATTGTCCTTCTGTGTGTGATGGTCACCTAGAAAGGCAGAACAGTAGTCTAGGGACCCTTATGCATATTTATAAGATATTTATGGCAACTTTTGTATATACGCAGGGTTGTAGCTAAAGGCTCATGGGCCCTGGTGCAAGAGTTCAGCTTGGGCCCTTCTTCCCTCAGTGCTTTGTGGCCAGGGGCAGGAAAACACATAGGGGGAGATTTATCAAAACTAGTATAAAGGAAAACTGGCTTAGTTGCCCATAGCAACCAATCAGATTCCAGCTTTCATTTTTCACAGCTCCTTTGGAAAATGAAAGGTGGAATCTGATTTGTTGCTATGGGCAACTAAGCCAGTTCTAGTTTACTCCATTTTTGATAAATCTCCCCCATAGCCTTTGTGCTGCCTGAGGAAAAAATTGAAACAGCAATCTAACCCCTTCCCTCCAGCCATAGGACTAACTTGACCAGCATGCACTTTCTATAATACTGCTGTTTTCTTATGCAGCACAAGGGTCTTTGGGCCCCCTGAGGCTCCTGGGCCAGGTAGCGACTGTAACCTCTGCACCCCCTATAGCTATGCCCCTATATATATGGCATAAATATCTTGATGGCAATTCTCATTGAACCTGTGGTGCTGGACTTTAATCAAGAATGTCACACCTGCATGGAACTTGTTTAAAGCTCTTGCTCCTGCAATCAATCAGGAGCAGGTTCCTGGCAATCACAGAAGGCACTGAACCCTAGGAGACAACAAAAGTGGTTTCTGCCTTCTCCTTTCCTGGGTACACTGACTCTATATCTGTGATAGCTAACCTCCGGCACTCCCAAGATGTACATTTGCTTGGCTGTTCTCAGAACCACATAGAAATGAATGGAGCATGATGGGAGTTGTAGTTTCACCACAGCTGGAGTGCTGGAGAGGTTAGCCATCACTGCATAGGTGCTGTGCAGTGAAAAGAGGAAGCAGCACTGATTGCCAGATGTTCTCTGCCTTAACAGACCCAGGACAGCTTTACTTGTGTAAAATGCCTCCAAAGGGGAGCTGTTTTCCCCTGTTGTGGATCATAAAAGGATCATAAAAGGATACTAAATATAAAACATCAATACTAGCTCAA
Source organism: Rhinella marina (assembly GCA_900303285.1). Taxonomy (NCBI): domain Eukaryota; kingdom Metazoa; phylum Chordata; class Amphibia; order Anura; family Bufonidae; genus Rhinella; species Rhinella marina. Next base: position 53,733 of record ONZH01017520.1, read on the forward strand.
ATCTTTTTTTGTATCCACTCCTGTTTTTTGGCTCCATAAACTCCAAGAAACCTGAATGTGTAAACCCAGCCTAACCCCTCGTCCACATGGAGTATTTTTGACCATGGAATTTACTGTTGATACCGTGCTAAAAGCCTGGGGCAGCCTCGTGGAACCCCCGGCTTTCAATGGGTGCTTTAATGTCATTTACGTGACCACAGTTTATTTCTGTGACCATGCCAAGAAACAGCATGTCCTTATGCACACTGAGCAATTATCATTACAAACAGTCATAATTGTTAAAATATTTATTCCAATTAAAGCCTGAAGTTATACTGACTCTCTAATTGTCTTTGAAGTATATCAGGTTCTATATCCTGGTATGTAGATACACACAATATACTCCAAACACACCTAGTTCCCTATTAGAGTACGCTGCTGCCAACACAAGAGTAAGCTACACAGATACCTTTCAGACATAACACTTCCCATGTGCCTCATATTATATAACCATCTCCTTCTCATCTAGTGCACCAGGAATGTCTGTAAGAATTTAACAGTAACCAGGCCGTCAGTCGAGGCCGCAGAATGTCCACTAATGGGCATCATTATCTACGTTACTTGTAAATTCAGAAAGGAGTTAAAATGGCTGAGTAGCCTCATTCTGATTAACCCTACTTAGGGATAGACCTAGACTTCAAAGCCAAGGGCTCAGTCTTCAGTCTGAATATGAATAGATATTGAAAATATCATTGAAACCGAATATGACAACACCTCTTACATCTAGCCTGATATGAAAAAAAAAACTAATACAGAATATATTTGGTTAATTTTCGTCTACACAGCTCACATCTGCTGGTTTCAAATGAAATAGTCAACATTTTGGACAAATGTACATCTGTACACTACATATTTCCTTTGCAATAAAATGCACAGCAGGAGAATGTAATGTCTGAACTTGGACTTAAAGGGGTTGTCCAGGATTTTACCAGTGATGGTCTATCCTTAGAATAGGCCAAGGAAAACACTTGACGAACACTACAGTTGATGCTCGGAGTAGGGTTCCCACCCCAAATCAATCAAATAAGGCAAACTCCGGCTTGTTCATGCAAAATTGGTTGTTGGTGTTTTATTTAAATTGCGGCAAAATCACTTAATGTGACGTTTCGGCTCTTAGTCTGAGCCTTCATCAGACTGTGATAAAACATATAAACGGTATATTAGTATACCAAGGATTACATGTGAGCAAAGTACAACAAGAGCAAAACGGATAACATAAAAGATGACAAAGAGGAAGAAAAAAGCCATATGGACTAGGCTAATACAAAGGTGGTGCTATCTAGGCAAACATGGTCAAAAGGATCAAATGGTGTATTAATATTGAGACCTGTAGTCGATAAATAATGATGACTATAGTTACCACCATACTAGTATAGGTGGTCAGTGAGACCCACGGAACAGTGAGTACAAAAATATATACATATCCAGAAACTATATTCAAAGACCTAAAAGTCATATATAATGGGTGCCCATAAAGCGTGTCAAGGAATCTGATGCAAGTTATAAGGAACATAAGTTATATAGGAAAACCACCTTTATTTATCGACTACAGGTCTCAATATTAATACACCATTTGATCCTTTTGACCATGTTTGCCTAGATAGCACCACCTTTGTATTAGCCTAGTCCACTTGGCTTTTTTTCTTCCTCTTTGTCATGTTTTATGTTATCCATTTTGCTCCTGTTGTACTTTGCTCACATGTAATCCTTGGTATACTAATATACCGTTTATATGTTTTATCACAGTCTGATGAAGGCTCAGACTAAGAGTCAAAACATCACATTTAGTGATTTTGACGCAATTTAAATAAAGCACCAACAACCAATTTTGCATGAACAAGCCGGAGTTTTCCTTATTAGAATAGGCCAAGAATATCAGATCACTGAGAGCTGATCAGCTGTTACTTTGTAACTCTGTTGCAGGAAGTAAGTGTCACAACTACATAGTACCATTGTGTACCGGAGAGAGCTTTTAACCAGGGTTGCTACCTGACAAGTAAACCACCAGCCTGTAGTTGTGCTAAGAGGTATTTTATTTTTACAGGCACCTTGAACACCAATGTCTGGATCACAGCATCAGATTAGTTGCACCAAACACACAAATACCAGTGAAGTGTACATTTTACACTGTCCTCTTATGCATTCAGAATTTTTAGCATAAAACATGCAGAGTGCTTCTCTATCGATAACCGCTACACTCTGCAGTAATGGAGATTATCACTAGAAAGGAAGATCTAACAGAATTCTGACAGATGGAGAAGGATTCTGTCAGTCAGAAAAGACATTTTCTCTCACTGACTTTCACCATAAATGATTGCTGTTATTGGCTGCTTTCAGATGAGCAAGTTGCATTGTGCAACTTCCATCCTGAACTTCCAGCACTGCCGGGGTCGCATAGCATTATATTGAGTTATGATGTTGTGTAACCCTTAGAGGTCTGGAATATATTGGATAACACCGACAGCATTATGTCAGTGTTATCCAATACGTGGAAAATTTTGAAAACTGAAAAGAAAAACTCTTTGATGCCCATAGCAACCAATTATAGTACAGTTTTCATCTCTCAACAGCCCTATGAAAAGAAATAAGCAGACAGGCAGCTGAAAGGGTTAGTTTTTTCATAGCTACAGACCCTTTTACTTTTTTCAAAAAGAATCACGTTTCCCCCCCCTTCATTCTAGACTCAATACCCCATAATGACAAAGTGAAAACGGAACTTTTGAAATTTTTGCTAATTTATTAAAAAGGAAAAAATACAATTTAGCATTAACATAACTATTTAAACCCTTTGTTCTGACACTTAAAATTTTACTCTGGGGGTCTCCTATTTCTTTTGACCATCTTTGAGATGTTTCCACACCTTGATTGGAGTCTACCTGTGGTAAATTCAGCTGATTGAACATGATTTGGAAAAACACACTGCTGTCTATAGAAGGTCTCACAGTTGACAATACATATCAGAGCAAAAACCAAGCCATGAGGAGGAAAGAACTGCCTGTAGAGATCACAGACAGGATTGTGTGGAGGGACAGATCTGGAGAAGGGTACAAAATGTTTTCTGCTGCACGGAAAGTTCCCAAGGGTACAGTAGCCTTCATAATTCTTAAATGGAAAAATAGTTGTTTGGAACAACTAGGACTATTATTACAGCTGGCAGCTTCACTAAACTAAGTATTTAGAGTAGAAGGGTCTTGGTAAGGGAGATGACCCCAATGTTGGCTGAGCTCCAATGATCCAGTGTACAGATGAGAGAAACCTCCACTTGGTCAAACATCACTGCAACACTCCACCAATCTAGCAAAATGGTCAGAAAGAAACCTCTCCTCCGGGTGACGCTAGGGAGGCTCGTCCCGGTTCTCACCTGCCATTGGCTGCTCCCTCCAACACCGGATGTTTTTATCTGTGTACAGGGAGAAGCAGCAGTGGCGTTGCGGGGACTGGGAGTGGCACGGGGAGCGGGGTAAATATATTACCTGTGAGAGGCACGGAACATGGGGGGCTGTTTATGATATTGGATAACACCTTTAAGGACTCTCAGACTATGAGAAACAAGATTCTCTGGTTTGATGAAATCAAGATTAAACCTTTTGGCTTCAATTCTAACATCATGTCTGGAGGAAACCAATACCATCCCTACAGTGAAGTACACTGGTGACAGCGTCATGCTGTGGGGGTGTTTTTCACTGGCTGTGACAGGGTGACTAGTCAGAGTTGAGGGAAAGCTGAGTGGACTAATGTACAGAGATATTTTCAACGCAAACCTGATCCAGAGTGCTCTGGGCCAAAGTTTCACCTTCCAGCAAGACAATTACCCTAAGAACACAGCCAAAACAATGCAGGAGTGGCTTAGGGACAGCTCTGTGAAAGTTCTTGAGTGGCCCATGCCTTCTCCCTTCTCTCTTCCTGCTCGCTATGTCTATGGCAGAGCAGCGGTGAACAGGAAGAGAAATGGGAGACGGCACGTACACAATGCGTGGCACGTGTCTCTATATACAGCTTATCAGCGGGGGTGCCAGGTGTCGGACCCCGCTGATTTGATATTGATAACCTTTTCTGAGCATAGGTCATCAATATTAAAAGCCCGGACCACCCCTGTAATTCATATGGCATTTTTTTTTGTTTGTTTTTTAAGAACAGTGAAAGCGAATGGGTCTGAAGACTTTCCAAATGCACTGTATCCATATGAAAGAGACTACTGAGCTGTACAGGAGAATATACTGCAACCCTACCTCTACTTAGAGTGGTGGTGGTGTGTAGGGGTGTCCACTAATGTGAGGCTCATCCCAGGACCTATAACCCAAGTAGATTAAAGTTGGATATTTGTGCACTGACTGAAACCAGATAGCAAGTGCATTCATGGAACTTTACAAAAAACACTCTGTAGTTTGAAAGCTCCCTTTCTCTGTCAAACACCTTAGGGTAGTTGCACACTAGCGTCAGAGATCCGGCAGTCTGACACTAGTGTGCAACTAGCCTTATATGCTGCTGTCACTATTTGGGAAGCAGATGACTCTAATCAGAACATATGTAGCTGCATTGTAATCCCTGTCTAATAGTGCTGCATTGATGGGTCACTTAAGAGACCTAGTGAGTCTGCTAAAAGGTATGGACGGGCTGCAGCTGGCAGTGACAAGTGTGGTGGGGACCAAGCTGAACTTAGATGACTGTATATGACATTTACAAAATCTCTTGTACATGGTGCAGATATTTGACCTGTAGTACGGAATTGGAATTGTCAATTTTTTGTGTGGATTTTCAGTGCAGCTTTCACTCTTTTCAATGCAAAAATTAAGAGCTGAGGCAAATCCATGACAACATCTGCAAGTAACACATGTAGATTTAGGTGCAGAAACCCAGAAAAAAAAATGCACGAAAATCTGTATGGAAGATCCACACCACCATGTGTGTATACTCGTAGTTTTCTTTGTCACATAATTATTTGCAAACTATTATCACTAAGCTCTCTACATTCTTCTTCTCATCCACACATACATATGTCCCTGACAAATGAATAATAGGTACAAATGTCATCAACACCAGAAAAAGCAACATAGACATAACAGACGACAGTTTCTGCTCTGAAGCATCCAAATAACTATGTTAGTACATTACAGGGAGAAGTTATGACAGGGATAAAAACTGAAGGATTAGTAAACCACTTATTTTTTACATTAAAACCTCAAGTGCATTCTATGGAACATATTAAACCCCACCCTACGATCATTAACATGCTCTAATAGGGTGTAAACACAATGGAATACAAGCTAAAAAGCCATGAACAAGTTACCACAAGACATGTCCTTAGAATATGGGAATAAAAGAATGCAAGTACAATCAAAAAACAGTCAAGCTATAAAAGCAAAAGTAAAGTACATACCACTTTTCCCTCTTTGCTTTCCTTCTTGTAGGCATATCCTTGGTATTGTGTTGGTGTAATGCTGCCCTCAGCTCTGCTGTCAGTAATGCCAGGAGAGATAGAATAGAAAGGAGGACTGGGGCTCGGTGGGAGGCCAGAATCCGGACTATCCAATAACCCTTCCCGATTTTTGTCCTTCAAACTGTCTTCCATCCCTTGTAAATTCAGATGTCCTACCATGTCTGGCAGAGCCTCGGTCAACTCCCAGGACAACCTGATCCAATTTCTATTTATTTCTTCCACACGCTTGCTTGGCAGATCAGATGCAATTCTGGGATCTTCCCACTGTGCACATGCAGACCACCCTCAGATCAGACCCTAGGTTAAGAATAAATGAATATTAAAATAGGAGACACTATACCAACCCCTGTTTATATACATTTGGCATGTCCACATGAGCTATAGGCCAATACCTTACCATTGGCAACATGGTTATAAAGTAATTCTGTGACTTCACTCTTCTAGAAACTATTCTGTTATCTAAACACTACTTCTATGAAATAGCATCTAGGGAGAGTTCAAAGTCACAGAAAGTCCCTTATTTGAATTTTATCCCAAAGTGTGACAGATTCTGAAGATACCACCATGGGGGACTTTGTGCTCCCAGAGATTATTTGTTAACTGAATATCAAATATACAAGCAGTACATGCTATATATATCCTTGCTCTGGTTTCCTGGTATTCGTAAAATCCTTGCATTAACACCAGTGCCAGAAACCCTACAGGGCCTGAAATTGAGGTAGAAGCCCAGAGCTCAAAAGAACAATTTATACATTGTCCTGCTCTATGGGCAAGTATGTCATTTGTAGTTAAGAAATCAGAGAATGCTGATTCAGTGTCTTCTATATGATTTTGCCGCGAAGTTCACAAAGTTGCTTGTCTGTAGCAACCATTTTAACTTCTATTGGACCTTCTCACTCACATCCTTTTTTAGTACATTTATACCTGAGAACCTCTGACGTACATGAAGTGTTACATAAAATATAAATCAAGAAACAATGTGGCAGAAACTAGAACCAGGGGTGGGATTCAAATTTTTAACAACAGGTTCCCTACTCAACAGTGGACATGTGCTGTCATGACACATGTTTATATATACATCACATATATGCAACATACATACACATAAATAAACCATATATATGGTACACATACATGAATACACCACACTACACACACATACCACCCAACTTTTAAAAATCCTAAGGAGCTAAACTATGGAATGGAAGGGCTCATCTCCAGCTGCCAGCCGGATCTGTAATTTTAACAACCGGTTCTGTAGAACCTGAGGGAACTGGCTGAATCCCATGCCTGACTAGAACCTGTCCCAGATTGATCCCAGTAGTTGATGGTGGATGATAAATCTGGCAAATCTTTAGACTGTCTAGTATAACTTTACACTACCTATTTGTTGACTTTGTTGACCAATTCTTCACACAATTTATTTGTGCACAAATTTACATTTAAGTCATACCATTTCTGGGGAACTCAAGTCCTATTTCACAAAGCTATGCCCCATAGCTGGAAAAGTTGTAAAAAGTGTCTAAAATTTCCTACAAACTGAATAAATGAAGTGCAAAGCATATAAGGCTACTTTCACACCTGTGCTTTCCCTTTCTGCTATTGAGAGCCGTCATAGGATCTCAATAGTGGAGGTAAACGCAGAATGCATTCTGTTTCGTTTGGTTGTGTCCCCATCGAGGACAGAAAAACCCTGCAAGCAGCAAGACGGATCCGTCATGACACACAATGTAAGTCAGTGGTGCCAGATCCGTTTTCTCAGACACAAAAGAAAGCGGATCCGTCCCCCATTGACTTACAGTGGTTTTGGTGATGGACCCGTCTTGACTATTTTAGGGATAACACAACTGGATCCATTCAAAACAGATGCAGACGGTTGTATTATCATGACGGAAGCGTTTTAGCTGATCCATGACGGATCCAGCAAAAACGCAGATGTGCAAGTCGCCTAAACCAAGTTTTGGCATGAATAGCGTCAGAATTCTGGCGCATTTTGATAAGTAAATCTGTCCAGTAGGTATGGTATCTGGATATATGCATTAATACAGTATGTCATGTATTCCACTTGACAAATATGTAGTACCCCAGACCTGGGAGTACGAACATTGTATATACTTTGTGTTGTATTGTGTTTTATATTGTATTGTTATGTAATTTTGTATGCTATGGCTATATGTCCCAGTAAGGACATGGATGGCAAGGGTTAACCAGGAAGAGGGCTAACCACCCTGTTCCTCCCCTCTTGGTGGGAGTGAGCTAGTGCTGCCTCCTGCCAGGAAGGGGAGTTCCTGTGTAACCACAGAGGAATGAGGATGCACACTACAGAGCTCCTGCTCTCCACAGAGATCAATTCAAAAAAACACTTGAGAGACAAGACAGCAGAGTGATCCATGAAATACAGCTTTACAGACAATGCTGCAAGGTGAGGGACAACAGATCAGACACCACCACCTACCTAAACCGTCACTATACCTAACATTAAAGGGTTATTCCCATCTTGGACAATGGGGGCATATCGCTAGGTGGGACCCGCACCTATATCGAGAACGGGACCCCGAAAGTCAAGGAGGGCGCACCGCGCATGCGCGGCCGCCCTCCATTCATTTGTATGGGGCCGGCGAAAATAGCTGAGCACTGGCTCGGCTATTTCCGTCGGCTTTATACAAATGAATGGGAGCTGGGCCGCGCATGCGCGGTGTGCTCCCATTTATTTCTATGGAGCCAACGGAAATAGCTGTGGTCATATGTAAAAAGGAAGGGTGCCTCAATGGACAACTCCTTTAAAGTTAACCAGTCATCACGACAATGCAATGTAATCTGCAGGAAGCATATTATGGAGAAGGAAAAGCTGAGCAGATTGATATATAGTTTAATAGGAAAAGATTCAGTATAAATGGTATTTTGTTCATGTAAATCTCTGCTCATTCTGGGTTTAGGAGTCCTTTGGGCAGTCCTATCAGCGAATGAAATCCTTCCATGTATAAGTGTACATAGCTGTCAATCACTGATAGGACCAGCCATTGGACTCCTTAATAGAAAGTGAGCATAGGTTTACATGAACAAACTGCCAGTTAGGGCTCATGCACATGGCCATAGCCATTTCTGCGGTCCACAAATTCAAGATCCACAAAACACCAATCCCGCCATGTACGTGCCGCATTTTACAGACCAGAAGGTCCTGCCATCTTTAGAACAGTCCAATTCTTGTACATAAAACAGACAAGAATATGACATGTTCTAATTTCTGCAGGGCCGCGGAATGGACATACGGATGCGGATAGCACACAGTGTGCTGTCCACATCTTTTGAATTGAAGTGAATAGGTACACATTCCAATCCACGAAAAATGTGGATTGGATGTGGGCAAAAAACACGGACGCGTAAATGTATCGTTAGGGCTTATTCACATGACTGTATGAATGAGTCTGAATCCGTTCCACAATTTTGTGGAACGGGTGCTGACCAATCATTTCAATGGGACTGCAAAACATGCAGACAGCACACCGTGTGCTGTCCGCATCCGTTGTTCCATTTCGCGGCCCCGCAAAAAATATAGAGCATGTCCTATTCTTGTCCGCAATCACGGACAACAATAGACATTTCTACAATGGGCCGCCCATTCCGTTCCACAAATTGCGGAACGCACACGGATGACTGAAACTATATATCAATGTTCACAGCTCCTCCTGTTCTATAATATAGTGCCTTCAGATTGGACTGCATTTTTATGGTGACAGGATTGCTTTAAAGGGGTTTTACAGCATATCCATAAATGTCCCTAATGGGAATACCCCTTTAGGTAATATTTTAAAAATGGATGATTGGCTGTTATTCGGGTATACACATATATATATTTGCTTGGTGTCTCACCTTCCAGAGGTTCTGCTGCTTTTGGCTGCTCGTCTCCAGTAAATGACCAGGTCTCCCTTAGATAAGCATTGTACAGACCTTCTGGTCTGTCTCCATAGCAGGTACGGACATAAATGCATGGGACATATCCCAGGGAGAACTGAAAATTTCCTGTAGACAAATCCAAACAAAAAAAAAAAAAAGAAAAGAAATAAAAATGTTGTACTTTACGCTGAAATAAAGGTAAACCAGGGCAGTATACAGTAAATAATGAAGGATTTACAACTCAAGTCTTGAAATAGCTAATAGAGTCCAAAAAAAAGAATCCAAGGAAGTACTGTAAAATAAAAATAATTAAGCGAAACAAAACAAAACAAAAAAATCTGGCCTGGAAAATCCATTAGCCCAAACAAGCTTGAAATACTGCTTATGTAGCCAACAACTATTGGTCAGGAGGCACCATATTAAATCACTGCAATGGGGACCTTATCCCCTTTCATTGCTGAACATACCTAGAAATATCGCTCTATTAATAATAACTACTGATACACACTCACTTTTCCATCAGCCTCTCAATACACTGAAATACAGGTGCTCAGAGATATGCTGTAACTAACCCTGTTAGTATATATATGTCTTCATGTGCTGCAGGTCAGTGTCTGTCCACTGGGGCATGTCAATGAAAAAAATACTCCAGGAAGATGTGTGACCTGCACTACAGAACTGAAGCCAGTCCCATAACTTTTATGATTTATGCTAGATTTAGGTGCAATGGAGGCACATAACTTATTTTATACTTACCATACAGTTCCTGTGCAATAACCAAGGGGCAATGAAAGGAATAAAAGTGTGTTTTGATGCCTTTGCCACAATTTGTGTAATGTACTATTTTTGGTGACATTTTTTATAATATCTAAAAGTAATACAAACAGAAAAAAATCTCTGCTGTCCCTTGGAACTGGTTCTGCAGGTGCTTTATTGCTTTTACTATGAGGCGATCCAGGTGAAGCTACCGTACCACGCCAGCAAGAGGTTAATGCGGTATAATATCTCTAGGACTAGAAACCTGAGCTTGTGCAATGTTAGGGAAGCAGTGTACTGTAAACATAGGTAGACCAAATGGGAATTCCAGCTCGGGATCAATGCCCTCATTCTACTCTGCCTTTACAGTACATCAATTCAAACCATATGAAAAAGAATATCATTGTGTCCATTCCCTTAACCCATACTCTCCCAGAACCCAGCAAGCAATAAGGGGTACAGCCTGAAATACCCATACACATTAGGAGGAAATGAAAACATGCAATGTAGAGGAAGGATTCTGGATGGGAGTAATATTTCACAGAGGTGACCCCAGGTTGATAGCTATAGGGCCACCAGCTGATTAAGAATGACTGAAATATTCATGTACACCTGGATTCATGGCCATCTCTGCATCCAGAAAAGGGGACCTGACCACAGGTTTAGGATATACCCTCACAGTATTTCAGTGGAAAGCCCCCTCATGTAGCTGGTTCCCTATATACCTGATAATCAATGTAAGAGTGACTACTAATAAATGACTGCAATGCATTTAACCCTTATCTGTGTGAATGAAAGTCAATGTAATGTAACCCCTGCCCTGCCATATACTGTCCATGTAATGGAGGAATAAACTTCACTACTTTAGCACTATAGACCCCCTAGTTACCGGTCTAGCAGATCTGACTTGGTGATTTTACATACACAGTTATCCCACTTAGCATGCAGCCCCAGAGAGTTAAAGAACACACTGAGCTCTGCTAAATCAATAGACAGGCTACTACACAGAGCAGAGAGCGGGAAGTATGACTGGCACAGGCAGCAGGGCACTGAGAGGGGGTGAGGGGCACTTACCGGGCTCCAGCTGCTGCCAGGAGTAGAGAGCAAATCCTTCCAGGGACCGTGCAGCCTGCTAGAAGCTGAGAGCTGGAGGCGAGTGCTCCCTGGAGCTGAAGCTCTCAGATCTGGAGGGAATCCAGCCCATCCACTACAAGGCTGCTGCTGTACTGAGGGAGGGACAGAGGTGGAGGCAGCACAGCTGATCTGCAAATGTCAAAGTGGCCTGTGCTGAAGCAGCCTGTCACCAGCTGAAGGCAGGCTGCCACCACGGTGTGAACAGTCCCCAGTGTTCCCCATCACCATGTGACTGCATATACAGCACTTGTGTCTGGAACCTTGTGTCCCTGAGAAGTGCATCGTTTATCATGGTTGACTTCTTGTCATCTTTCCAGCACAGGCTGGTGTTCTGTGAGGTGGGTGCACATCTTAGTATGAATTTTCACATGGTCAGTATTTGTAAAGGGAAGCCAGATGTGAGTCCTAAATCTAGAAGAGGTGCACATATGTCCATTTTACTTTGTAGGTTTCACTCCTGATTTTGGGTTACAAATACTAATGTAATATACAGGTCTAAATACTGTGAAAGTGGGCTAAAAGTAATCTACTCTTGTCTCTCCAAGCTGTAGAAAAGTAATCTACTCTTACCTCTGGAAGCTGTATAAAAGTAATCTACTCTTGCCTGATGCCATATAAAAGTAATCTACTCTTGCTTCTCAATGCTGTATAAAAGTAATCTGCTCTTCCCTTGATGCTGTATAAAAGTAAACTGCTCTTGCCTCTCAAAGCTGTATAAAAGTAATCTCCTTTTGCCTGTCGACACTGTATAAAAGTATTCTACTCTTGCCTATCGACGCTGTATAAAAGTAATCTACTCTTGCCTATCGACGCTGTATGAAAGTAATTTCCTCTTGCCTCATGACACTGTATAAAAGTAATCTATTCTTTCCTCTCAACACTGTATAAAAGTAATCTACTTTTGTATCTCGACAGTGTATAAAACCCAATAGCGGTCAGCAATCCCATATTACAGCACGGACCCATTGACTTGAATGTACGACAAAAGATAGCACATGTTCTATCTGTTGCGGTGTGGAGGCATGGACCTAAAAGTGCATTGAAGCTCTTCCAAGTGCTTATGTGGGCTTCCAATTCTGATTCATGTCAATGGGTCCGCATCTGTGATATGGAATTCACACGGCCGTTGCCTGTATATTGTGGACCTGCCATTTGCAGGACAGCTTATGTTCGTGTGAATGAGGCCTAAGACAGTTATGACCAGTTCTCCACATCTAGTCAGCATCGGACTGAAGTTCCTTGGGCCCACCAGAAGAAATGACTCTGAGGGCCCACCCTCATATGCACATTCCATTTTAAGCCAGTTTTGTTATCATCTATAAGGTTTAATAGGATTTGGTGGTTATTGGTTTCAAGGTCAGTTCCAAATTATCTTCTGTTAGACATCAGGGGCCCTGCATTTTAAGGGATCCATTATTGTTTCAGAGCTTGGGCTCTCCGGACAATCCTCTGGTTCTCTGGTGGGCTAGTTCATACCTATCTATAGACCTATAGATATGGGTGCCATCCTATGGCTTCATAACACTGAGCTTATAGAGCCTCACAATACAAACATATGTATGAACACTAATGCCACCTTCTAACACCACAAAGCATTCCAACCTGTGGAAGCAGATACAGTTTACAGTAGTTGTGCCAGGAGAGGTGCCCAAGGAAATCAGTTGCACGTTTGGCCAATTGTCTAAACACTTTTATACAGTATACTATGTAATTAGGGTGAAATAAGCACATATTTAATCAGGCAGCTTGTAAATTAAAGAGCAGATCAGCAGCACTCAGTTTTAATAGTGTGCCTCAGCGAGTATGACCGGTTTGAAGTTATTTTAGCCTGCTTAAAAAAATACTCTTTAACTTATAGAACAGCTCAGGAAGAGTGGCCAGCACACTGCAATACGGCTGAGTGGTTAGGTGTGCTAATAAGTGCCAGGATGTTACAAAAGATAAGGAGTTGCATAAAACAGTGAGGTCCTGCTAGGGAGAAAAGTTGAACATATGAAAAATGCACTTGCAAATATTAGTTAAGTGTAAATTTCCGTTATGTATATGTATAATAAAAGAGTTAATATGACATTTGTGATTGGTAATAGCAGGGTTAATTCTTCAAATTTATCAAAGTGGCCATTAATTTTTATTTTAGTTCTGGATTTATTGGACCATGGTTTACAGAATTGACCAGAGCGTAAGGTTTTTTAAAGGTTTTATTTTTGCTAGGATAGGCCATCACATTATGATTCGTGGAGGTCCCAGAGATGAGAGTGAAGAAGTTCAGCACTGAATCAGCACTATGGCCCCTTCACACTCTTTTCCTGCACAGCAGTTCCCACTGTGCAGGGAAACTCAAGCATATTCAAGTAAATGGGACTAAGCTGCCATCTTTCCCTGCTCAGTGGGTGGCTATGGTGCCATTGTGTTAGGAACTGCATCTTGGTCCCATTTACTTGAATAAACAGTGGAGGGGTTGTAGTTCTAAGTAGCACTCTCAGTATAGGCGGCGATTCCAGGTCCTAGCGATATGCCATCCCTTTATATGGTGGGAAATAGAGTTGAGCGAACGTGATCGTAACGAGCACTGTACTGCTCGGATCCCCTGCGCTCTCATTACGAGCACGTTCGCTCAACTCTAGTGGGAAAGCCCTATAACATGTAGGCCTGATTGGTACAAACTTCAAAGGTGGGCAAATGGACATCTCATCAGGAAGTCAAAGCTACTGAGGGTATAAAAAGTTGTGTTGGATAATAAAAATTGGTTTACATTGTGGGTGTCAGATCCAAGTCTTAGCAGTGTATCCCTTGTTCTTCCTACCCTGAAGGAGGAAGAAGAGACTGCGAAGAATTGTAAGAATTTAACTCTTTCTGTTATTTCTCTATTTAATTTTATCTTATTTTTTTTCTTTTCTCTGTGTATTTTTATGAGCATTGTTCTTTTTATGCTAAAGATTAAAACTTTAATAAGTTTAGACCTTGTATTTAGAATCCATAGCCTTTTTTTTACAGTATTTAAGCCTTTCTTACACTCGCAGAGAGCATTATGTGTGTTGTTGTTACCTGTGCAAGTGAGTTGTGTATCTGGAGTGCATGGACTGTGTTAAGATGTGATTTTTACTTAATGTGAGATCTATCTATCTATCTATCTATCTATAATATGCATTGAAGAAATTATTTGAATTTCCCCACTCACTTTGCCAGCTTTCTATGTGCATCGCTTAATTAATGGTTTAGTAGTTAATACCTAGCATCCCTGGTGATCTAATGTGATAAAGGGGTTTATTTGTGGTGCTCTAGGGTGGTTATGGGGTTCTGTATTCACATTTGAACACCATTTCAAAGTTAATATTCAGGCAGGTGTTAGTCTAATGTGACCTACAGTCTAACAGTACAGTGAAGTCAAGGCTTAGGATTCCAATGCACTGATGGATGGCTAGTCATGGAATGTTCTCTAAGTGAATGCCACCCAACTTCATCTCTGATCTATACAGATGCTATTATTTAGGAAGGACATATTGACCTACAGAAAATGTTTGGCATGCAAAAAAAAATATTATCTGAAGTAGATCATTAATTGTGCTTTTTTGCTCTTTTTTTCACTGACAATGTTGTCAATAATACCTGTATACTATATCTGCAGTTTACTCCATATTGATGACCTGAGCAAGAAGGATCTTTCTGAACTGTATACAACTGTTTATGGGTCAGGCTGGTTGGTGATCCCCTATTGCTTTCTATGAAAACATGATCCAGTGGTCCTCAAGGCAGTACCCAGAGACAAAAACAACAATTATACAAAGAAAGTGTTCAAATCATCTAAACTGCTCAAAATTGGTATTCCAAAAATTAACATGGTTATAAGTGGCAGCGGTTAACAATGCTCGTTGATGGAAAAATTAATTAATTCCAAACTGCACAACACCTTTCTATGTGTTTTTAACAGCAAGCACTTTTTTAGTGTTTTAAGGGTATTTTTAAACATGCATTTTTTTTAAAAAAGGAGAAACACCAAAATAATGGTGTTTTTCTGACTATAAATGATTTCCAACCCAATAAAAAAATCCCATAGGCAGCAATAGTAAACTAAGTGGACCAAAAATTAAAGGGGTTGCCCAGCTTGGTCCTGTGATCACCCCTGCCAATAACTGGCCTCTGTGGTCACATCTGTGCTAATGATGCAACAGTCACTGGTCCAAGCCACTACCTGGACCAGCAGCAGAACATGCATGTTGGCACCATACAGGTGACTTTTTTAATGGGGCATGGTTTAGGATAATTTAATATGGGAAGTACTCCACTTTTTGGCATACTTTCGTTGCAGATTTGGTCGTAAAGGGCATTTGCGGCCGAATCTGTGACTTTTCCCCGCTCATGCCACTTTTCCGAGGTAGCAAAAAAAGGGGAAGTGGTGTGGGTGGTGAAGGGGGTGGGCAGGCAGGTCTATCTGATTCATCATTTTCTACGCCTGTTTTTCGCGTAGAAAATTATTTAAATCTACACCACCAAGGGAGCTGGGATAGATTTATCCTGAGGTATATGAATAGATAGACAGCACTCCAATATTTGCAGTGAGAATTGTGAAACTTTTATTGGTCAGCCGGACATAATGATGTATATATGAAGGCAATGTTTCAAGCTTAAGGCTAGCCCTTTCTCAGGCCAAGATGTCAGGTTAGGCTGTGCATGCCGGCAGTCACTACCTGAGCCTGAGGAAGGGCTAGCCTTAAGCCTGAAACGTTGCCTTCATATATACATCATTATGTCCAGCTGACCAATAAAAGTTTCACAATTCTCACTGAAAATATTGGAGTGCTGTCTATCTATTCATATTCTTGAAGATATTGGTCCAGGGGTGGAGTCAGGACCAGAACTAGATGCGCACAAGAACAGCCAGTGTATAGGAAGAGTGCTGTAACCCTCTTGTATACATAGATTTATTCTGGTCGCACGGCTGCCGGTAAAGTGCCTCTACATAACTTAGGTGCATCAAGTGGCAGTGGACATGGATTAAGATAGGCGCCTAACTCGCCGATTCAAATCACCCCCCCTTCCCAATTTTTCATATATAATAAATAAAAAGTAAACATAATTGATATTTCCGTATCTGAAAATCTATGAACTATAAAAGTATAAAAAACATTACCTTGCGCTGTGAAAGCCATAAGAAAGCACTTTTTTAGTGCTTTTAAGAGTTTTTAAGGCAAGTATTTTTTCCATAAATTACTCTGTACAAGAAACATCAGATAAATGCCATGCCTACAGGATGCTGCCTTTTGAAAAAATGCAAAACACTAAAACGCAATGCAAAAAAGTCCATACAAAAAGCTTTGTATGTAATGTTTTTCAAAACAGTAACCTCTAACCACATACAAAGATAAAACAGGCACTGAAAACACAACAAAAACAATCCGCAAAGCATAGCAAAAATGCTCCAAAATACTGTTTGCAATCACACTTATAGGGCTTATTGAGTCTGTGTGGTCCTTCTCTGCATGCTATAACTAATCCCTATTTTAATGACAAACAACAAATTGAAAGGGGTTTTCTGAGACAGTAATGTTGATGGCCTATCCTGGCACCACAGCCTCAACATTCTGATGATTATCAGGGTTTTATTAAGCAGATTCTCATGATGACCTGTCTTATATGAGATACTTTAACAGTCGTAGCCATCACAAATCCCTTTTTTGTTAGTCTATCAAAGGGTAGAATGTTGTGTGCTTAAAAGCATTGTAAATAAAAGTCTTCTTTAAAAATTAATATCATTTTCCGTGCAGTAATGGTTATTACAGTATAATACAGTATATGTTGTGTAGGTAAGATTCAAGTTACAGCTTTCCCTTATACCTGTAGACACCATAGGTACAGAACATTTCTGTAGAATGACTTCTGTTTCAATCACACCTGATTTTGGTGTAGACTTGCCTAAGGACCAGTATTTAATCTTATCAGGTGATATGATCACCCTAGACCAGTGATGGATAACTTACGACACTCCAGCTGTGGTGAAAGTACGACTCCCAGCATGCTCCATTCATTTCTATGGAGTTTTAAGAACAGCCAAGCAAGTGTACATCTTGGGAGTCATGGTTTTACCACAGCTGGAGTGCCGGAGGTTAGCCATCACAACCCTAGACTCATAGAACCATGTTCCCCGAGGCATACATCCCAGAAAATAAAAATCATTTATTTCCTAGAACAGATTGGTCTCTGTTAAAAATGACTGTGGTTCAAGTTTCCCCTAACATTGTGGACTAAAGAATTCTCATATATGGCTTTCTGCTTTGGGCCTAAAAAGAGACCTCCTTATTAAAACTTAACTGTGTAATTACCCAGTTGGAGTGCACAAAGAGGATCAGTGACAGCAACCTAACACTCATACACTGCAAAGTCTGGAATGATTTGTGTTTTAGGACACAGAGGACACATCTCATTTACAAATGTCAAACAGTCAGCAACCCACACACAATACTCCAGATGAATGAAGTACCTCTGACCCATTGCTCTGATGCCGCAAGTGAGAGAAGGCAATGAAAAAGAGCAAGGTTCTGTAGGACCTTTGATTTTCTACCCACAAAACATCTAATCTAACTGATCTAAAAATGCCAGTGATGGAAAGGTCAGAATTTCCATATAGTCCAGTCATCGACAGAGCCTTATACACAATACATTCAGAAAGTCTTTGACCCTTTCAATTTTTGTTCACATTGTTATGTTGCAACCTTGTGCTAAGATTAAAAAAAGTCAAGTTTTCTCTCCATCAGGCTTCATTCACACGACCGTATGTGTTTTGCGGTCCGCAAATTGCGGATCCGCAAAAAAAAAGGATGGCGTTCCGTATGGCAACCGTTTTTTCTGTTTTTTTTGCGGATCCATTGTAACAATCTATCCTTGTCTGCAAAACGGACTAGAATAGGACATGTTCTATCTTTTTTGCGGAACGGAAATACGGACATACGGAAACGGAATGCACACGGATTACCTTCCATTTTTTTTTTTGGATCCATTGAAATGAATGGTTCCGCATACAGTTCGAACAAAAAAAAAAAAACAGAACAGACACGGAAACAAAATACGGTCATGTGAATGAAGCCTCAATCTGTACTCAATATCCCACAATGAGAAGTAAAAACAAAATTTTAAATAGAATATCTAATCACAAATGTCTAACGGTGGGCTCACACTGTTAGGGTGGTGGTAAAGGGTGCTATATCCACTGGATCACCCAAAATCCAGTAAGAAAAGGTATATATATATCTAACACATATGGATGTGCACATCCATATGTGTTAGATTTAAATAGAATATGTTTGGAGCAACCAGGGCTCTTCCTAGAGCTGGCCATCCTACTAAACTAAGTAATCGAGGGAGAAGGGCCTTGGTATGAAACGTGACCATGAACCCAATGGTTACTCTGGCTGAGCTCCAAAGATCCTGTGCGAAGACTGGAGAAACTTACCGAAGATCAACCATTACTGTAGTACTCCACCAATCTGGGCTTTATGGCAGAGTGGCCAGAAAGAAGCCACAAAAAAATAACGTAACAGAACAATAAAATGTTCATGTGCATGAGTCCTTAGTGTCCTAAATATCTGGATATCAGTAGTGTGTAAAGAAAATAGGGGCTATTTATTAAGACCAATGTTTTAAGAGCAAAACTTAGGCATTGTCTAAAAGAAACATTTTTTTACTGATTGCCTGTGTTAGACCACTGTTTTTTCTGCTACAATCACAAATTGCATCATTAGTGGATCTGCCACCATAATCTAATTTTGAATTTGCCATGGCACCTGAATAATGCGGTATACAGTACCTACCTCCTACAATGCAGCCTTCTCCTCCATATTCAGAAAGTTTGCTCAATGAAGGCTATCAACATACACACGATAACCACACTAAAATCTGCAACCGTCTTCATCAACTAATTTTGCCAGAGTACAGACTGTATGGCTGTGTTTCTGGGGGCAAAGGTATACACCTAGCTGCACCTGTGGACAAAATTGTTGGCGCCCTTCCATTAAGGAAAGAGAAACCCACAATGGTCACTGAATAACTCAAAATTGACAAAACTAATAAATAAAAAATTACTGAAAAACAACTAATGAAAATCAGACATTGCTTTTGAATTTATAAAACTACTGAAACTGGCCTGGACAAAAATGATGGTACCCTTAACTTAAAATTTTGTTATACACCTGTTTGAGGCAATCACTGCAATCAAGAGATTTCTGTAACTCTCAATGAGACTTTTGCACCTGTCAACAGGTATTTTCGCACACTGTCCAGCTATCCCAGGTTTAAAGGGTGCCTTTTCCAGACTCCATTTTTCTGCTCCATCCAGATGTTTAATGGAATTAAGATCAGGGCTCATAGAAGGCCTCTTCAGAATAGTCTGATGCTTTGCTCTTTTGTGCTATTCTCGGATGTTTTTAGTTGCATATTTTGGGTCATCCTGTTGGAGGACCGATGGCCTGCGACTGAAACCAAGCTTTTTGATACTGGGCAGCACAATTTGCTCCAGAATGCCTTGATAGTCTTCAGATTTCACTGCACAGATTCAAGACATCCTATGCCAGATGCAGCAAAGCAGCCCCAAAACATAACCGAGCCTTCTCTATGCTTCACAGTAGGTGTACCTTTTCTTTATATGCTTCATTTTTGCATCTTTGAACATAGAACTAATGTGACTTGCCAAAAAACTCCAGATTTCTCTCATCTGTCCAAAGGACATTTTCCCAGAAGCTTTGTGGCTTGTCAGTATGCATTTTGGAAAATTCGAGTCTTGTTTTTTTTATGATTTGCTTTCAACAGTGGTTTCCTCCTCGGTCATCTTCCATTAAGTCAACTTTGGATAAGACAGAGACTGATAGTGTGATCTGACATTGAAGTACCTTGACTAGTGATGAGCGAATCGACTTCGGATGAAACCCTCAGCTGTCAGCGTTGTACAGAGAACAGAGTTTTAAGCAGACCAGTGAATGGTGCACTTTTGGTAGAGAAAAGTGCAGTAAAGATAGAAAATTGATTAATAAAGTATCTTAGCTATAGTTTTATTAGGGCATTAGAGACAACATATTAAAGGTTTATGTGAAGGTTTAGTTACTCTTTAAACTTCTGAGTAATACCTGCAACTGTAGTAACAGGAATATCATGCTCCTTGGAGATGGTCTTATAGCCTTTATTAGAGATGAGTGAGCATGCTCGTCCGAGCTTGGTGCTCGTTCGAGTATTACGGTACTCGTAAGTGCTCGCTGCTCGGACGAGTATCTCGCCATGCTCGAGGAAATGGCATCTTCCGCATTTTGAATCTTTGGCGCCTATAAACTCAGCCAATCACAAGCCAGGAGACTCTGCGGTACACCCAGCATCACGTGGGGCCTTTACATGTCGATTGCAGGGGTTGGCTGGCCTGATCAGGTGACCCTGGAATATACTAGCGACTGCCCGCGGTGCTCGGCTCAGATGCCGTCTGGATGTCGTTAGGGACAGAGCTGCTGCGTTTCAGGGAGAGTGTTAGGGCCTGGATTTAGTTCTCTGTTAGGCAGGAGTGATCTTAAAAGAACCCAACAGCCCTTCTAAGGGCTACAAGACATTTTTTTTTGTCTCCTGGCTGGGCTGGCTGGCACTAGTAGTGCAGCTATCGCCATATATAACCCTTTTTTTATTGTTTTATCTCAGTGATACAAATCCATTTCATACAGCAGTGTGGAACCATTCTGTGTGTCACAGTTCAGATGTCCACTCACCACAAACCACAATCCGTATTTTCTGTCCAGGTGACCCATACTGTACGTCACGTAATCAAATACAGTCTTTTGCTTTCACTGATACAGCTACATTACAAAAATCTCTGTGCGACATTTGTCTGGGTTGCAGTCAAAATAGCCACCGTCAGCAGGGGCTGAGTTTGCTCTCTGATAGTTTCTGCACGTCACGTTCAAAAAATATATATATATAAAAAAATATATAAAAAAAAAATATTTTAAAAAATTGTTTTTTTGTTCTTTTATCTCAGTGATACAAATCCATTTCACACAGCCGTGTGTAACCATTCTGTGTGTCACAGTTCAGCTGTTCAGTCACCACAATCCGTATTTTCTGTCCAGGTGACCCATTCTGTACGTCACGTCAGTAAAAAAGGTCTTTTGCTCTCACTTATACAGCTACATTACAAAAATCTGAATACGACATTTGTCTGGGTTGCAATTAAGCGGACCAAGTCTGTCTAATCTAATAGTTTCCGTGTAATTGCTCCATACTGCACGGTACGTAATAACATACGTAATTTTGCTCTAACTTATCCACCTATATACAAAGCACAATCCGTATTTTCTGTCCAGGTGACCCATTCTGTACGTCACGTCAGTGAAAAAGGTCTTTTGCTCTCACTTATACAGCTACATTACAAAAATCTGAGTGCGACATTTGTCTGGTTTGCACTCAAAATAGCCACCGTCAGCAGGGGCTGAGTTTGCTCTCTGATAGTTTCTGCACGTCACGTTCAAAAAATATATATATATAAAAAAAAATATAAAAAAAAATATTTAAAAAAATTGTTTTTTTGTTCTTTTATCTCAGTGATACAAATCCATTTCACACAGCCGTGTGTAACCATTCTGTGTGTCACAGTTCAACTGTTCAGTCACCACAATCCGTATTTTCTGTCCAGGTGACCCATTCTGTACGTCACGTCAGTGAAAAAGGTCTTTTGCTCTCACTTATACAGCTACATTACAAAAATCTCTGTGCGACATTTGTCT
Organism: Rhinella marina; assembly: GCA_900303285.1. Classification (NCBI taxonomy): domain Eukaryota; kingdom Metazoa; phylum Chordata; class Amphibia; order Anura; family Bufonidae; genus Rhinella; species Rhinella marina. Next base: position 75,738 of record ONZH01017520.1, read on the forward strand.
GGGTTGCCGTCAAAATAGCCACCGTCAGCAGGGGCTGAGTTTGCTCTCTGATAGTTTCTGCACGTCATGTTCAAAAAAAAAAAATATAAAAACAAATATAAAAAAAAAATATTTAAAAAAAATAGTTGTTTGTTGTTTTATCTCAGTGATACAAATCCATTTCACACAGCTGTGTGTAACTATTCTGTGTGTCACAGTTCAGCTGTTCAGTCACCACAATCCGTATTTTCTGTCCAGGTGACCCATTCTGTACGTCACGTCAGTGAAAAAGGTCTTTTGCTCTCACTTATACAGCTACATTACAAAAATCTCTGTGCGACATTTGTCTGGGTTGCAGTCAAAATAGCCACCGTCAGCAGGGGCTGAGTTTGCTCTCTGATAGTTTCTGCACGTCACGTTCAAAAAATATATATATAAAAAAAAAATATTAAAAAAAAAATTTAAAAAAATAGTTTTTTTTTTGTTTTATCTCAGTGATACAAATCCATTTCACACAGCTGTGTGGAACCATTCTGTGTGTCACAGTTCAGCTGTTCAGTCACCACAATCCGTATTTTCTGTCCAGGTGACCCATTCTGTACGTCACGTCAATAAAAAAGGTCTTTTGCTCTCACTTATACAGCTACATTACAAAAATCTCTGTGCGACATTTGTCTGGGTTGCAATTAAGCAGACCAAGTCTGCCTAATCTAATAGATTCCGTGTAATTGCTCCATACTGCACGGTACGTAATAACATACGTAATTTAGCTCTAACTTATCCACCTATATACAAAGCACAATCCGTATTTTCTGTCCAGGTGACACATTCTGTACGTCACGTCAGTAAAAAAGGTCTTTTGCTCTCACTGAGACAGCTACATTACAAAAATCTCGACATTTGTCTGGGTTGCAGTCAAAATAGCCACAGTCAGCAGGGGCTGAGTTTGCTCTCTGATAGTTTCTGCACGTCACATTAAAAAAAAATATATATATAAAAAAAATATATATATAAAAAAATAGTTTTTTTGTTGTTTTATCTCAGTGATACAAATCCTGAGCGTCCTGCGTCCTCGCTCCTGCAATCATATGGGAGACCGATGGCGCAACACAGGGGAATCTCGCCGCCGGCTTCCGTATAAGGTCACGTGGCGCTGACCACGCCACGTGACCAACTTGAACACCCTTTTGAGCGCTGGTTTTAGTTAGCCAGTGCTCAGCCTTTTTGCATATGATTAGGGTCATGTGTGCTTGTGCTTTTCTCAGTTAGTGACTACAGTGTTTTTGGAGTTCGGCTTACGTATTTTGACTTCGCTTCTGCTCACTCCCCTGGTTTTTACGTGACTTCCTGGTACGACTTTTGGCTTGCTGACCCTCCGATATTGTGTTTTGTGTTCTGTCTTTGTTTGTCTTTTGTTGTATTTTCCTCTTGTTCCCCTTCCCTTTACGCCCCAGCACTTATTCAGGCTAGGGATTGTCGCCCAGATACGCGCCGTTAAATAGGACGGGCCGTGTAAGTAGTCAGGGACAGAGGTTTGGACTCAAGTCAGGGCTCACTACTCCCCCAAACGTGACAGATACCCATCTATCTACTGTATGTATGTATGTACAGGGTGGCCCATGAAAAAGTAGCCCGCACCCAATATCTGCAAATCAAACTGCCTAATAATAAATTTGTCTTAGTTGTCCATAGCAACCAATCAGAGATCAGCTTACATTTTTCAGAGCCCTGTAGGAACTGAAAGCTGAGCTCTGAATGGTTGTTATGGGCAAATAAGACAGATTTATTATTAGGCAGTTTGATTTGGAGATATTGGAGGTAGGCTACTTTTTCGTGGGCAACTATCTATCTATCTATCTATCTATCTATCTATCTATCTATCTATCTATCTACAGTATCTATCTATTTATCTATTATGCATTCGGAAACTCTTCAGAACCTTAAACTTTTTTTCACATTTCGTTATGGTGCAGCCTTGGGCTAAATAAAAATAAATTCAATAATAATAATCCCCATTAGTCTGGTAACGTATTGAAAAGGAAAAATCAAAATCTAGCATTGACATACGCATTCAGACTATTTACTCAGTACAGCCTCCAGTCTTGGGTATGATGCCATAAGGTTTGCACAGCTGGATTTGGGAATTTCCTGCAATTCTTCTCTTCAGATCCTCTCAAGCTCTAAAGTTGGATGGGGACGGTCAGTGGACAGCCATTTTCAGGTCCCTTCAGAGATGTTCGTTTGGGTTTAGGTCAGGGCTTTGGCTGGGCCACTCAAGGACATGTTTGGCTGTATGCTTAGGGTCATTGACTCTTTGGAACCTTTGGCCCAGTCTGAAGTTCAGGGAACTCTGTATCATGTTTTCATTAAGAATATATGAATATCTTTTTACTTTTTTATTTTTTACCTTTTTATCAAGCTTGTATATACAAAGCACAGGATCCTGGGTGTACCAATTACCTTTTAAAATTAATTAATAAATATGTGTGTTTAAAAGCCATCTACAACTGTCTAGATTATTAATCAGTATATAGACTGAAATAGATATATATGTATACTTCTCATATACATAGATACTCTGATTAATAACAAAAGCTTACTGGTTATCACAGAAAAACACCTTACTAGATGAGGAGTGTGCCCATCATTATTTCATATATCAACTCACAAATTGGTGTGGCTACGGGTATAGCCACTTGATAGGAGCACCTCTGCTTTATCATTGTAAACTGGTGAGCCACTACATATCCATACGTTCATTAAGATGATCTCTGTTCTTTGCTCCATTCAGCTTTCTCTCAACATGACAAGTCTCCCTGTCCCAGCCGCTGAAAAACACCCTCACAGCATGATTTTGCCACCACCATGCCTCACTGTAGGGATGGTATTGGGCAGGTGATGAGCAGTGTTTGTTTCCTCCAGACATGATACTTAGAATTGAAGCCAAAAACCTCAGTCTTGGTTTTATTAGACCAGAGAATCTTGTTTCTTATATGTCATGTAAAACATGGTGTCTGAGCTACAGTACAGGCAGCATGTTATAGAGCAGAAGGAGCTGAGCAGATTAATATATAGTTTTGATATATTCAGATTCAGTTAAGATTCAGTATAACATGCATTTCATTCATTTAAATTTCTGCTCATCCTGGGCTTTGAAGTCAGGGAGGTGGTCCTATCAGTGATTGACAGCTATCTGCGTATACAGTCACAGAGGGAAAGCTGTTCCAGGGATGTAATTGACCTGTACAATTTTTTATATCTAATTTGGATGTTGTTATAATGAAATAAAGATTTTTTTTTTAACAAAATATAGAAATATGATGTTGATCTCACTATGTATTCAGCTTGTCAAAGACCCAACCAAATGTAAGAGTTGAAATGTGTCTTTTATGTACTCTATACCATTTTGACTTGAATAAAGGAGTTCTTTGAACTGGGTTAAAAATTGCTGGGAATGTAGCAGGAAAATACAAATGACTTGGAAACGTAGTCAGACAGGCAAGTGGTTGTTAACGAAGGTCAAGCAAAATTAGACTTGCAGGACTGTGGAATTGAAGTGAGCATAGTCAGATGAGCCAAGCATCATGGTATGGAGGTCAAGTGGAACACTGTATGCAGGGATCTGCAACAGACATAAGAGTAGTCAGATGAGCCAGGTTCCAACAGACAAGATCGAGATCAATCAGCAGCCAGCATAATTAAGACCTTTAGACTGTAGTAAGATCAAACTAAGGGTACATTCACATGACACTGAAAAAAAAGACAATCATTAATGGATACATTTTGCATCTTTGTGTGCACCCATTTCCTGGCCGTCTATCCTTTTTTTTAACTGTTCGTTTGTTCTGTACTTGTTGATAAAGGCCATTAAAAAACTGATGAAGTTCTTGGATTTTTTTTAAAACCGCAACCCCTGCAGTGCCTTTAAGTATATATTAATGCCCCCCATAGTGCCCTTAATATAAATTAGGGCCCCTTAGTGCCCTCAGTTATTCTTAATGGCCCTCATAGTGTCCTCTGTATTCTTAATGGTCCCCATATATATATAATGCCCTCCACTCATGATAGTGCCAAAAAATGGAAAAAACACCTCTTCACAGGCATGCGCAGGACCATGACCACTTGCCCTTGCTCTGTACTGGAGGCAGCAGGACCTGACACTCCCAGCCCCGTGACATCACATGATCATGCTGGGAGTGTAAAGGTCCTTTTACACGGGCCGATTATCGGCCGAAAAATCGTTCCTAGGAACGCTAGTGCCGATAATCGGCCCGTGTAAAAGTGGCCCTAATCAGCCGACGAACGAGCGTTTTGCTCGTTCGTCGGCTGATTGGATCTTTTGGTTTCTACAAAAGATCCAATCTGTCGGGCGCACATCGGCCTGTGTAAACAGGCGATGTGCGCCTGACAGTATGGAGCTTCCGGGCCGCACGAGCGATACAGCGATCACTCGTGCGGCCCGGCGCTCGATTCATCGGGCCGTGTAAAGGCTCCCTGCCGGAGCGCCGATATCGCTGATCGGCGCTCGGGCAGAGAGACACATCGGCCCGTGTAAAAGGGCCTTAAGGCCCTGCTGCCTCTAGTGCAAAGCAATTGTTCCTGCCCATGCCTGTGGTGAGGTGAGTATATATACTGTAGATAATTTTTTTACATAGTGCACCCATTCTTAACGGTTGTTAGGCTGGTGCACTCCTGTCTAAACGGCAGCTAAAAACAGGGCCATTGATTTTAATGGGGTCCGTCTTGCTGTCTAAAGGGCCAAAAATAGGACGTTTCCTATTTTTTGACTGCTGCTATTGACTGGCTGTTAAAGGGGTTGTCCAAGTTATATTTATTGATGACCTATCCTCAGGATACGTCATCAATATCAGATTGGCGGGGGTCCGACACCAGGCACCCCCACCAATCAGCTGTTTGAAGAGGAGGCACGCGCCGTGCCAGTGCTGCCTCCTCTTCATTGTTAACCTGCTCACCGTAACATCCGCAGCGGTGAGCAGGTGTAATTACAATTTCAATGGGATGACTCGTTCCCATACACTTGCATAGGAGAGATCCGTCCCATTGACATGAATGAGACGGTTAGGTGTAATTACACCTGCTCACCGCTGCGGATGTTACGGAGAGCAGGTAAACAATGAAGAGGTGGACAACCCCTTTAAGAAAAATAGCCAAGTGAATAGCCTCATAGACTGCAATGGTTATAAAAATGGCCATCTGACAGACATTTAAAAAAATGCCATCACACTGCCGTTTTCTACTTTTGTGTGAACATACCCTAAAGCTTATTTAAATACTTTGGTTCACTGGTTGGCTCTTTAAAGGTTATCTGTCAGAAGATTTGTACCTATGAAGCTAGATGACCTGTTGCATGCGTGCTAGACAGCTGAAGACATCTTTGTTGATACCATGTTCATATGTGCCTGCATTGCTGAGAAAAATGATGTTTTATTATGCAAATGAGCCTCTAGGAGCAACCGGGGCCTTGCTGTTACACTTAGAGGCCCCACTTCTGACAGGGCCAAGCGTGATTATGTTTACACTGCCTGGTCTTGTCAATAAAAGTGCAGGGGGCGGCAGTTGTAGGTGTAACTGCAACATCCCCGTTGTTCCTAGAGACTCATTTACATATATTAAAACTTCATTTTTCTCAGCAATGTGGACACTAACCTAGGTACAAATCTGCTAACAGTTGCCCTTTACAGAGGTTTTCCAGGAATTACTATTGGTGACCTATCCTCTGGATAGGTCATCAATATCAGATCAGCGGGGTCTGACTCCTGGGACCCTCACTGATCGGCTGTTAGAAGAGGCTGGGAGTTATGAGAGCACTGCACCGTCTTCCTAGGCTTCTTTCAAGTCAATGGGGCTGAGATGCAATATCAAGCACAACCGCTATACAATGTACGGCCCTGTGCTTAGAAAGCTGCCGGGAGCTCACCAGAGCTCCTGTGAGCTCAGTGGCTCCCTGAAACAGCTGATTGTTGGGGGTGCCAGGACTCCTCAGTATAGGGAGTGTTTGTGTTTGTATTTAAGAATTTCTTTTTAGTAAGCATGTAACATCTGGCTCCTAAAAACACATGACAAAAAAGTGACTTTAAAAAAATAGAAAAAAACAACAAAAACAACATACTTGTGCAACCATCCTTAGAGTACTTTCACACATAACTTTTTCGAGGTGTTCTTCTGCACTTTTGTATTGTGGCTTTTTTTGCAGCTATTTTTTTCAGTAAAAATGCAATCTCCAGATGTTAGTTGAAAGTCTGAGGGAAACATGAGACACAGAATACACAGGTGTTTTTTTTTGCTCCTGATCTTTTGTTAATTAGGTGGCCTGTTTTGTCTTTCTGACTTTCTATTAAAAAAACTTTTTCTGGCGGTTTGACATATTACTGGTGTAATAAAAACGGACTTAGTTGCCCATAGCAACAAATCATTGAAGATTCCACCTTTCATTTTTCAGAGCTCCTTTGGAAGATGAAATGTGGAATCTAATCATTTGCTATGGGCAACTAAACCAGTTTTCCTTTACAACAGTTATTGTTTGCAACAATTGTCCAAAGAAACACCACAAAAAACACATAAAAAACGCAAGTGCCCTAATAACAACATAATCAGTTATTCTGGTGTTATTACAACCCTAAAGAAATGACAATTCTTTAAAACCCGAGGAGCGTGCTTTCTACACCCGTGCAACAAAATCGTGCAGTGTGCCACACAAAAAACATGCACAGGGTTATGGTCCATCGCAGGCCTTCTCCCAAAGGAGAAGGGCCCCCCAGAACCTTCCCCAGTCCCTCCGGGCCAGAAGGTTCCTACAAGGGACCAAGACAAAGTAGGCAACTCCCAGCCGAAGCCGGGAGTACCCCCAGGTAACCCTCAGCCAAAGCCTATGCTCCGGCTTCCACCTATGCTGCCACCCAAGGTGTTGACATGCAGCTTCAACTACTAGGCTGGTCTCTCCCCGAAGGGAGAGACCAAGGGGTTTTGCAGGGGGGGTGAAACTGGAATGGCCACACACACACCCCCTAGACCTCAAGGGGGGTACCCGTAAGGGCACCGCAACCCAAGAAATCCTGTGACAAACAAACGTGGAAAGTGAACACACAGTGAACATAAAAAATAAATAATGTGCCAGTTACGGCCCGGACATTCGACCGGAATTATAAAAATTCCTCATCTTTTCTGGGCCAAAGGCAAGCAAAGAGAGGTATGTGTGCTCAAAATGTGAGAAAGTGAAGTGTGTGCAAATGTGCCATCACTCAGTGGGCTCCACCCCCAGTGAGTTCAAGCACCCCAGGGTCACCACTCCTGGGGCACTTCTGCACCTCGGACTTTCAAACATCTCAGCCCCTGGCTTCGATCCGGCCTTCCCTTGGTCACCTAGCATGGAACACAAGGAATCTAAGAACAGATACTACACTTGATCTTAACCAAAAGGCCAAGAAGCAAAGAAGCATTACAGAAATAATTACCCAGGAACAAATTCATTGCAGAAATACAGCGCCGGAACCAAGCACAGAACATAAATACAGCACCAAAACCAAGCTCATTACATAAATACAGCACCAGAACCAAGCACAGAACATAAATACAGCACCAAAACCAAGCTCATTACATAAATACAGTACCAGAACCAAGCACAGAACATAAATACAGCACCAAAACCAAGCTCATTACATAAATACAGTACCAGAACCAAGCTTATTATATACATACAGCACTAGAACTATTCTCATTATATAAATACAGCACCAGAACCAAGCTCGTTAGATAAATAAAGCGTCAGAACAAAACTAGTTGCATAAATACAGCACCAAAGCCAAGCATAGTACATATATACCGTACCATAACAAAGCTCATTGCATAAATAAAGTACCAAGCACAGAACATAGATACAGGAACAAAACCAAGCTCAGTACATAAATGCAGCCAAAGAACCAAGAACATTACATAAATACGGCACCACAAGAACCAGTACAGTGTGAAACTACAAGAGAATGCTACCACCCATCATCATTCTGTCAACCATATGAGTGACACAGTCAGTGGCAGAAAAAGCATTTACATTTGGTGACTTTACTTTGCTGCCCAGATGTCTTCAACTTCTCAGTTTACCAACTCATCATACACACCCTATGAACTAACAGAAACCCATCACTGCCTCATGCTGTGCCCTGAATATAATAGCAGCATACACTGTGCCCCTGCATACAATCATGTCATATATTTATGCCTTGAAACTAATTCACCACATACACAATGCCCTTTATGTTAGTGCCACCTATAGATAGTGCCACACAGTCGGCGCCCCCATACTGTGCCACATGCTTAGTGTCCCCACACTGTTCCACATGCTCTGTGCCCCCATACATGATGCCACAAGCTCTGTGTCCCTTTATATAGTGCTGCACACTCTTTGCACCCTTACAGAGTGAGACATGCCCTGTGCCCCCTTATGTAGTGCTACATGCTCTGTCCCCCATGTTCTGTGCCCTCATGCTCTGTGCCCCTTATACTCTTTTCCTACACACTGTTCCACATGCTCTGTGCACTCATACATAGTGACACATCCTCTGCACCTCCATACATAGTAATACATGCTCTGTGCCCCCATGTTCTGTTCCCCTTATGTTCTTTGCCCTCATGCTTATGTGCCCCTTATGCTCTGTGACCTTTTTGCTCTGTGACATTGTGCCCTGTGCCCCTATGTACTGTGCCACCATTCTCTGTGGCCCTTATGCTCTATGCTTCCTTATATAGTGATACATTCACTGTGCCCTCATGTTCTGTGCTCCTTATGCTTTGCGCTCTTATATTCTATGCCTTTATGCTCTGGGCATCTATATACTATGCCACCATGCTCTGAGTCCCTTACGCTCTGTGTCCCCATGTACTGTGCCATTATACTGTGTCCCACCATGTGCTGTGCCTTCATTTTCATGCTCCCATGCTCTTTGCGCCTTATGCTCTTTGGCCTTCTGCTCTTTGCTCCTATATACTGTGCCACCATTTTTTGTACCCCTATATACTGTGTCCCCATGCTCTGTGCCTCCATGCTCTTTGCCTTCCTGCTCTTTGCCCCAATGTTCTTTGACGTTCTACTCTGTGCCTTCATGCTGTGTGCCCCTTATGCTCTGTGCCCCCATGTAGTGTGCCACCATGTTCTTTTACCCCATGTACTGTGGCCTATGTGCCCCATGTATTGCGTCATCATTCTCTGTGCCCCTATATACTATGCCATTATGCTCTATGCCCCTTATTTTTTGTGGCACCATGATTTACATCCCCATGATCCATGCCTCGTATACATACTTACCTTTCCCCAGTCCCAGAATGTCCTCCAGCGAGGCTGGCATCAGTTGAACATTGCAGGTGGTCATACCACCTGCATCACATCAGAATGCCGAATGGCAGGGAACCAATAGTTCCCTTGTCCTGCCAGCACTGATGCATATGCTCAATTGTATCTGTGGACGCAGATATAATTGACTGCAGGGGCGCCCGGAATCCAGCTGAATGGACCCAGTGACTGGGAGCCCAGGAGAGGGGACCATGTGGCACCCCCTTCAGGAGTGAATTCTGACCCTGATCCTGCATTCTTGGGATTGCTGGGGGTCCCAGCAGAAAAATCACTCACAATCCGATATTCATCTACTGTCTTGTTTGTGGGATAACTTAATTTTGCGGTATAACCCCTTTAACATAAGTATATTAAAGGTTTCTTTTAAATGCAATTTTCTCTTGTACAAAACAGGGCTCAAAGGTGAATGTTCACTGCAATGCAATTATGAAGATACAGAGTTATTGTTTACTATAGTAGAAAATTAGAAACAGGAATTTTCATTTATCAGTGGAAATGTCCTCCAACACACACATTCACAAGAAAGGATTTATACTAAACTCTCTTTAAAATTAAACAGAACTGAAACCTTTCCTGCTGGATTCTAAAAGGAATTATTCTGTGGAGTTTTAGCTTAGCTCCATTCCTTAGCCTTGCAAAGAGTTTTACTAGCTATGGTAAAAGGTACAAACAGTTACTTCTTGAGAGGGTACTTCCAAAGCCTGGTTATATTCCCATGCCAAGGAAAAAAATGTGGGATATATAGGTATTTAGAATAGGAGATCACATAGATCCTGAAGCCAGAGGTGCATAGCCAGCGAATAATCAGACCTAAGTCAAGGTACCAAGGGTAAAGGATGGGGCAAGGTCAAAAGCAAGGTGGAGGTCAGTCATGGGTAATTAGTCATAACAGGAATGTGTAGAAAAGGCTGACAGCAACAAGGCTAAACACTAACTGACACAACAGCTGGGTTATGTAGGCAGTTTCTTCATGATTGATGGGACAATAAGGCATAGAAGGAGCAATGAAGTTGTTATACTGTATGTTTAACCAGAGGAGCAAAAAAATTGCTCTGAAAGCAATTTGCCCCAACATTTGGTGTATATGTCTACTATGTCCATGCTGGAATATGTTCTACTGGCTAGTCATATTACAAAAGAGTGTTGTTTTGTCATGTTTGGGCAATATATGACCCTTTTTTTCAACTGTACAAAAAAAAGTAGTTGCCTACTATTATCAATTAAAATATATGTTAGAAAAAATATATGCCATGTGGTACTTAATTTTTTACAATAACATAAGAAAATGAGGACAGAGAGTACTTAGCGGTAACGTCAGTTGGGCTTAGCATACACAATAACTTTAAAATGAGTTTTCTGTTACGCATTCACTATGCAAGACAAATACTTTCATAGTCATTTGAATTTTTAATTGTTTAGTTTTTTAAAATATTTTTGAAAAAAACTTTTTTTTTTAAACTCTTTTAAGGGGGATTAGGCTAGGGCTACACGGCAACACTGGTCGCGCGACACGCAACACGGTTGGATTTCTTGCAACTGCTGCGGTGATCCCATTAATTTCTATGTGATCCCTGCTACTCAGCGATCCTGGCCGCGACAGGTGTTGCACAACCAGTGTCGTCGTGTAGCCCTAGCCTAAGCATAGACTGCAATAGTATACAACTAAACTGTTTGGAGATTTTCCATACTTCCTATTAAGCTCCACCGTAGACAGGGCTTAACAAGCAGTTTGCCATGGCAGGCTCCGATGCCGTCACAAGGCTCCAGGTTGCCATAGCAACTTATCAGAATTCCGCAATTTCACTGAAGAGGTCCAATCGGAAGTCAGAGTGAGTCTCTTCTGACTAGCCTCTCAGATGCCACAGTTGCAATTGGCCACTGGATCTAAGGGGTTAAATGATAGCACCAGAGCTAGACAATCCAGATCATTGTAAGTGTTTATCAGCTGTATTACCCAGCCTGCACCTGTCCCATATGGCGTGCTCCATACAGCCCTTGCATATAGTTATGTCAAGGTGTGCAAAGTGGCTGTCTAACTTATTAAGAAATGCTCTCCAAAGCCAGAAATTGTCATAAACTAGTAAAAGAAGGTATACTTACTCCCAGGGCTGGGACAAGGTATTTTGGCACCCTAAGTGGAGCAGGTAGATTGGATCCCCCCTCAACCCTTCCCCGCATCAAATAAAAGTGACATTACTTCCTAATAAAGAGATTAAAACACATTTAAAAGAAGCAATCAGGAGCAGATCCAGTCACTTACAGGAGACATCTACATGGGTTTCAGTTCTTCACTTTTCTTTTCTTCTCCATCTGGTCCAGACCATCACACACAGATGTTTTTGGTCAAGGGTATCCAACCTCCTCTGCCACATAAGAAGACACTAGTATTACTATAGGGCACATGGTACATGGGGTACTATTACAAATTTTGCAAATCAGCCCCCAAATTTATATAGACCCGAGATCATCCCCCAAAATTATACAGGCCACCGTCATCCTGCTGCAACCACCAATACTGTGCCCATTTTGCTCCCCCATGCCCACAAAAATTATACTGTCAGAAATAACAGTGCCATACAGATAATCCCCCCTTAGTAATGGTGATCCCAGACTGCTCTCATTAGCAATAGTGCCGACAATAGGGATAATACACCCAAGAGTGTCCCATTAATAGCAATGCCTACATATTGTGTCCAATAATAATAATGATAATAATAATAATAATGCCCATATAGTTCCCCAGTAGTAATAATGTCACCATAATGCCCCAGTATTTTTAATGCCCCTCCAGCAGTGCCCCCTGTAGCTTTAATGCCCCCTTGCAGTTACAACTCCCCTGTAGTGCCTATACTGTATATATATATTTATATATCCCAGTATTTATGCCAGTAACATAGTAACATAGTAACATAGTTTATAAGGCCGAAAAAAAGACATCTGTCCATCCAGTTCGGCCTGTTATCCTACAAGTTGATCCAGAGGAAGGCAAAAAACCCCTGTGAGGTAGAAGCCAATTTCCACCACTTTAGTATATAATGCTCTTTGTCCCCCATAGTGACAGTATATATATATATATATATATATATATATATATATATATATATATATAATGTCCCTCTGTAATACCAGTACATAATGCTCCTCCATCCCTCCTGTAGAGTCAGTATATATAATACTTCCCCCTTAGTGCCAGCATATAATGCTCCCTCCCCCTAGTGCCAGTATAAAATGCTACATCCCAGTGACAATTTATTATGCAACCCCCCCCCTCCCTTGTTGGCAGTATATAATGCTGTTTTTCTCTGTTGGCACGGTATATAATGCTGGTCCCCCTTTGGTGCCAGTATATAATGCTGCCCCCTTCCTCAGTGCCAGTATATAGTTCTGCTCCCCCCAGCCTCCTGTCCCCCTTCCCTCCCCCGGAGCCAGTATATGTTGCTGCTTCACCCCCCCCCCCCCAATCTGGTGTCAGTATCTAATGCCGCCCCGTTCCCCAGCGCCAGTATATAATGCAGCTCCCCCTTCCTTGGTGCCCCCAGTTGGCCAATGCTTAGTTAAAAAAATAAAATAAACACTTACCTCACTCCCGTTCCTCGCTGCCCTCTGCGCTGCAGGCCACAGAACTCTTCAGATCTGTGGCCTGTGTTGCTGCGTCCTGGTGCAGGAGGTCCACATGACATCCCAGCGCTCCTGCACCAGGTCTCGCGGGATGGCCAAAAGCAATAGTGATGCCCTTGTTGCACCAAAGGATTCATTTGCATAGTAAGTAAAAGTGTCATAACTCAGGAACAGAGCCTCAGATCAACAAAAGAAAAACAGAGTTTTAATTAGGTAAACCACAGCTATGTGCCTATGTCAACAGTTTCATAAGGAGGTTGCTGATGATAGATTTCCTTTAAGTTAGACAACCCCTTTAATAATTTGCACTGTTTTTTCATAAAGCCATATTCATGAAAATATAGATACACGCTTGCAAGTGCATCCCTAATATGTATATCATATACAGTACTATGAATCTGCAGTTACTGAAACACAGATGACTGAGACTGATCTCCAGTTTGTAAGAACCGAAATATCACTAGTGCATTTCTTTCACAGTACTGTAATGCAATTTTCATTTTTGGGTTATGCTTTAATTCTAAGATATTTTGATCACTGAGATTCATCGGCAGAGGACAAAGGGCTGCAGCTCTGACACCTGGTTTTGTAATATTATACCAAGTTCAATAACTGGTTCCTGTAGAGCCCAGACGTATAAGACTTAATGGCTTTGGAGGAAATTTGATTCCTTTGCAGTTGTTATACATTTTATTGGACCAACATGAAAAGTTTTCCTAGATGTTTCTGAACATAAGGTTTCAAGACCTCAGAAGACCTTTCTTTTGCTGGAAGAAAATACAAAGTAATGGAAGAACAAAAAGTTGATATGCCCTTGCATACATTTACCAGTGCACTATAACAGACACAACAATATTGTGCTAGTACAGAACTGACCTAAGGGTCTCAAAATATTACTTGTAAGAAAGTACTAAAATATAGTCAAAAATATACAAGAGTTGTAGAAATACAAGTGAATGCATCTCATTCAACAGGCAGAGGGAAGCCAAGAGGATGCCAAGAAGATTAGACAAGTTCCAACTCCAAACCAGGAAGTTCAGCAGAGCAACAATTGGGAGAACGGGGTAATGTAGGAGACACATTTGTTAGAGAAAACGCCTGAAAAAGGTAAAGGAAAGTTAATAGGGATGAAAGGAAGAGTATGGAAATTATTTTTGGTTGTGGTGGCTCTCTGGATATCCCCTTTTATATAATTTGTGTTTTGGTTTCCCAGCAGTCTGAAAATCTTTGCTTCTTGCCTCTATGTCCAGTCCATTCTTAGATTTCCTTAAAATGCAGATTTGTTCTTGTGTTTTTACTGCATAAAAAAAAAACCATAAAAACCTTTAACAAAGCTTTAGTTGTTTTGCATACTGCATGCATTTTGTGGCTTTTTCTGGTGTTCTTGTGATAACACATATTTGAATGGTGTTTATTTTCCAGGTTTTTCCCCTATAGAGAAGGGATGAAAAAAATGCCTGTAAAAAACTCAATTGGCACAAAAAAATTCCATCAGAAAGAAAAAAAAAGACCAGCTTAAAAAAAATTATCTTTTAGCATTATAATTAAGAGGTAATAATTACGTCAGCAAGGCCAGATCTACTGCAGCATCGCTACTAGCTTTGAAATCTTAGGGACTGCCAATCAAATAAGAGGGGAGGACTGGGCAGCATCACTGGCAGCAAGATGATACACCAAACAGACCACACCCGCCCAAAGTGCACCGAAAGCCTTATTTGCATAAAAATAGGCATTTCTAAAGATTAGAGGACCAATTGGAGCACATTTGATTTGGGTGGAATGAATTCAGTTCAAATCAAGTTTTTGGACCGATTCATCAGAATTGGACCCAAAACTACTTATGAAAAATTCTCTCATCTCTAGTGCTGGTGCTTTTTTATAGATTTTTTTTCCCCAGACTTTTTATGTAGATGAGAAAAGATCTGAAAAAAGCTACCCCTAGAGCATGCTGTGAAAAGTCAAAGGACAAAAAAAAAAAAAAAACACTGAAACAAATTTACTAAACATGGCATAAACTTAGACAGGCTGTCTAGACCTGCACCAGATTTATTACAGGGGCTCAGGCTGGAGGATAAATCTGGTGCAGTGATTGACACTTTTCTCTAACTCTATTCCAACTATTGATTCGCTTACTTTGATAAAGAATTTTACACCAGCCCAGTGTAGCACAAAACATTGCACCTTAGGCCACACCCCTTTCCAATAAAGGCCTACCCCTTCCACAAAGCTCTAGCGTTAGTCATAAAGTTTTAGACAGATTCTACTTGCAGACAATGGCCCAGTAAATCTATGCCAGTGTCTGCAGACTGTTTTATATTTTACTACTGGCCAACATGTACCATACTAAAACACTGCAAAAATTCAGAAAACCCCCCAAAAATACATAGAGCAAAACAACCCTGTATGCATCTGAATATAACAGAGTGCAGCTTTTCATAAATAGAGCTCTATAAAATGCTATAAAGTACTCCTCTAAAAGTCTCTGCCGCTTCTACAGAATGAAATGTCTTTTATCTGCTGCAGAGCTTGAAGTCAGGTTCATTTCACATTCCTTTCACGTATCAAAAGTCATATTTTTTTCAGGTTCCTAGCACCATTTGCTCTGTAGGCAGAATGTATATACACAAGTAGTACACATAGCTCTTTCTCCCCTGCAGCGTAAGCAGAAAGACCTGATTACAGTCTTCACCTCCCAACAAGGTGGTCTAGAAAGATCTTCACGCTTCAGAGAATGTTGGCAGGGCAATATAAAGAAACTCATTCTACTGCTGTGTGCTCCACTCAGTGGCTGCAAGGAGACAAACTGAAAATTGTATGTTATTTGCCATCAACCTATTCACAAAACTACTCGGCCAGGACTTTTAAACCTAGAAAAATAGTTTGATTTGAAGATATCTTTCTGTAAATGTTCTTCTATGTAAAGCTATGAACATGAATGAATGAGCCGTGAGAAGAGGTAGAATGGCATGGTTTTTCAGCCATCTAATATATAAAGCTGAGTGTATGTATGTGTGTATGTATGTATGTATGTGTGTATGTCCGCTAAAAGAATCCGCATCGTCGCAGCTACAATGATAAAATTTGGCACACAGGTACATCAGGTGTCTGGGAAGGTTTTAGATCGGGTCTCAGGTCTCCAGGACATACCATTCCTGAGATATTCAAAAAAATACATTAGCCAATAGAAGCCTGTTCACATGAGCCTTATCAGCCAATAGAAGCTCGCAGGCCACAGTCTCCACACACACACAGTTTCACACCAGGTTTCCATAACAACCCAGACATTTTTCTTCACTGCTGTAGGTCAGCTTTAAAGGGGCAGAGCGCTGTGGATGACACTGTTAAAGGGGTATTCCGGTTACCATAAATATAACTTATGTTTTAGACTAACTCATCATCAATCATTAACTAATATAATGTAAATTTCACATATTTAACATTCAGTAGTAATAAAATATGTTTTCTTCCACTGCTACCCACTGTGTTTCCTCATAAATTACCATTGCATTGACCTGTTATTCAGGCCACCCTCAAAAGAAGTACTTAAAAGTCCCGCCCCCAGTCCAACTAAGCCACGCCCCCTCCCACTCCGCAGGCGATGGGGATTGAAAAAATTAAGGTAAAAATCAACTTCTGTCAGCTGCGAGGGTGGGAGGGAGGTTGATTTTCTCCATGCAGCTCATGCTCAGACTGCACAGTGCTGCTGTCTGAGAATGAGCTGTTTAAAAGGACATCCCTGTGTCCATTCAGGCCCTGCGCCGGACGGAGGACAGGGAGTCTGAAAGCCAGACTGTCCGGCCTAAAACCAGACCTCTGGCCACCCTAGGGGCAGGCTGCTGTCAGGGAGGGCAGCGGGGTACTGTGAGGTCACTGTTAAGGGAGTGGAGTACTGTGACTGTCACTGTTAAAGGGGCAGTCGCTGTGGAGGTCTCTGTCAAGGGGGCCAGGAATGGTAGAGGTCAGTTAAGGGGACTGTAACCTATGGTCACTGTTAAGGGGTGGGTGCTGTGGAGGTAACTGTCAAGGGGATGAGGTGCTGTGGAACTCACTGTTAAAGGTGCAGGCTGCTGTGACGGTCCCCTCGCATTTTAAGGAGAAGGAGAACTGTTGGGGAGGGGTCAGTGTTAAGGGGTGGGGGGCTGTGGAGGTCACTGGGGGGCAGTGATCTCAGCAGCTTGTCCAAGGGTCCCTCCAAACACCATGCTCCGGGCGACACCCCCTTCAGAGAAAGACCATGGCCTTTGTTCTCTGGGGCCTTTTATCCTGCAGCCGGCCACTCCCCTCCTCTCCCGGGAGGAGTCAACCCCCCCTGTCGCAGTTCTGGTACCTAAAAGCTCCAATATGGCCCTTAGCTCCAGATCGGGAGGTCACAGGGAAAAGGTTCTGCTACTAACTGACCCGCCTGAGTTCCGGCTACAGGTGGAGACCAAACACGACACACTTATCAGGTTCCTGCTTGGAGATCTCCGTATCTCCGCTTCCTGACATGTGATCGCTAACTTATGGACATGTACCTGTCCCTCTCTGTCCCCCCCTCGCGAATATATGATTAGCTTGGGTTTGTGATAAACAGACAGTCCATAATTCTTTATTAATTCCTGGCTCCATTATGCCTGGGAAGTAGTTTTCATGTCTAACAAGCTGAAAGTTCCCTGCGGAGGGTTCTTCCTATGAAAGGCTTTTGGTTCTGCAGTGTCTGGACAAGCAAAACCTACAGACTGTGTGGTGCCCTAATAATTATACCACAAATCTATAACGAATTACAAAATCTTTATTGATATAAAATACATAAAAAAAAAATGGAGGAATCCACAGTAGGGGGAGGTAGCAAGTAAAAACATACAACCCCAAGTGTGGGGAACATGCACATGCACTAATAATTATACTGTAATGAAGGACATACATAAATACCAGGGTATATATAAATATCAAATAACCTAACCACAACTACCAAGAGAAAATAACACAAGTGACCAAACAGTCTACCATATGCAATGGTACAGGGCAGGAAATTAACAGTACATCAAACACCCAAGGTATACCAACATCAAACAATTCATCATCACCAGTCCTTCATCTGCATGGCAGCCCCACACTCACTCGACGCGTTTCGCCGGTATGGCTTCGTCAGGGGTGAAAAAGCATCTGAGGGGTATGAGGAAGAAGGAAGGTATTTATGACCAAAAAATCAGGTGTAATGAATAACAGCCTTAATTGCCTTGTGCTTCTAGATGGCTGATAGTAAGCCTGATGACAAACTTCCTGTGAGACTCCCACATAATATCACATGACCTAAGATAATAGAAACAAGACACAGCCAAAATGGCACTATTCTTAGGACTCCCAGAAAATGGATGTCATAATCTCATGGGATCAGTATACAAGTCATGTGATCATATGAAGATCCCACAGGAAATGCCCAGGCAAAGCCTGATGACAGACTTCCCGTGCGACTCCCACGTGACATCACATGACTTAAGATAGTAAAAAAGGGACACAGCCAAAATGGCACTATTCTTAAGACTCCCAGAAAATGGATGTCATAATCTCGTGGGATCAGTATACAAATCATGTGATCATAAGAAGATCCCACAGGAAATGCCCAGACAAAGCCTGATGACAAACTTCCCGTGCGACTCCCACGTGGCATCACATGACTTAAGATAGTAAAAAAGAGACACAGCCAAAATGGCGCTGTTCATAGGTCTCCCAGAAAATGGATGTCATAATCTCACGAGATCAGCATAAAAATCATGTGATCACATGAAAGTCTCACAGGAAATGCCCATACGAGCAGCTTGAAGTCATGTGAACCGAGTCACATGATCGCATGAAATAAAAATAAGGAAGTGAGATGCTACAAATTGAAACTGAATCAAGTGAACATTGTAAAAATATGTGCCATATGTATATATATATAATAATTATATGATAATTTATAATAATTTATGTGAACCACACATCGAAAATACATACAAAAAAAGGAGGAAAAAAATGTGCAAGTGCAAAAAACAATTATATAATAAAAAGTATATAAACAAAAAAGTGCCCAGTGCATAGTGCCCAAGTGACATGCCAGTGCCCCCAAGAAATGTGAACTTATTAATAATAATTTATTTCATTGTTTCAATATAGCAAAGCGCCGCCCCAGTTAATACATCCATGAGGTCACAACATCGGTAATCATCAGCCTGAAAAGAAGAAAAAACAACAAGAGTGGTAAGTATTAATGAAATCAACAAAAAAATAAATAATATATATATAAAATAGGACCCTCCATATCCATAAATTGAAAGGGAAGAAGGATAATTGTATTTTTATTCTATTCTTTTATTTTACCGAAAAATTTTTTTTGAGAGAAAAGGGGGAGCCCAAATGGTAATTATCCATTAACCACAATTGCTCATAGGGAGTAGGGGAATGAAATGCATTATATTGCATGAGTGGAGGGAACACAAATTGCTCACCAAATCCACTCATACTTTAAAGAAACGGCACATAACTATTATACTCATTCAAACCTTGTGGAGATAACGTACCCAGTTTAAAAATCCAGCTTGTTTCCTTCTGGGCAAGTCGTTTCTTCCATTCACCACCACGAATAGATTGATAAATCCTGTCAATACCTTTGACTCTAAGGAGACTCGCGTCACATTGATGTAAAAGTTTAAAGTGCTTGGGTAGAGGTTTCAAACCTGTGATAAATTCACTGTCAGCAGCTGATGTTATATCTTTAACGTGTTCTCGCACTCTTCTTTTTAATTCGCGAGTGGTCATACCTATATAAATCTTCACGCATGGGCAAGTGGCGTGATATATGACGCCTGCAGTAGCACAGTCAATCTTATGTGTGATTTTATACTCTTTTTTGCCAGTGGCATCCAGAAATGACTCACTTCTTTCAATATTGCAACAAGCTACGCATTTGCCGCACGGTGTACAACCCCATCTTGGGCCTTTAGTTCCAAATATAGCACCTGGTTTCTCGCCTTGATAATGGCTTTGGACCAAAATATCTCAGATTCTCAGATCTTCGATATGTTAGAGCCGGGAAATTGGGTAAATAAGATCTAAGATCTGGATCACTTTTCAGAACAGGCCAAAATTTCAACAGGGCCTGTCTCACCAGATCAATCCTAGAATTGTACTGAGTTATAAAGCGTATAGTATTCAGAGGATCACTCTTCTTTTACTTTTCTCGTAAAAGTGATTCCCGATCACTGTTTTGTGCTCGTCTCATAGCCCGTTTAATCGATCTGTGACTATAACCTCGTTCCCGAAATCTGGCTGTCATTTCGCGTGCTCGTGTCTGGAACATTGTTTCGTTGGAACAAATTCGCCTTAAGCGTAAAAATTGTCCTACCGGTATATTTTTAATCAAATGGTTAGGATGTGCTGATGTGGCATGTAGAACTGAATTCGTGGCCGTGGATTTCCGATATAAATCAGTCTGGATATAGCCATCCAGACCAACATTGAGTTCCAAGTCAAGAAAGTCAAGTTTCTGCTTACTATACTTGTAAGTAAGTTTAATATTATAGCTGTTATCATTCAAATTATCCATGAAAGCCTCAAGTTCTTTCGGGGAGCCCTGCCAAAAGAATAAAATATCGTCAATAAATCTGGTCCAAAATTGGACCCTATCTATAGACATAATCGGATTAGACATGAAGATCTCTCGTTCCCACTGGCCTAAGAATAAATTTGCATAGGATGGCGCATAGGCCGCCCCCATGGCCGTCCCTTGCTGCTGGAGGTAAAAATTCCCCTTGAACACAAAAAAATTGTGTGTCAAGGAAAATTTTAGGGTAGTACAAAGAAACTCACCCAGTTTCTCATCGATGTTATTCATAAGTATGGCCCGTGACACTGCCTCAATTCCATCATGATGGCGAATCGACGTATATAATGACTCTACATCACAGGTGACGAGTAATACATCTTCTTGGATATGAACGCCATTAATCTTCCTTAAAAGATCAGAACTATCCTTAATGTAAGATGGCAACAACTCAACCATGGGTTTAAGAAAAAAGTCAATCAGTTGTCCGATTGGCTGTAAGAAGCTATTTGTTCCCGCCACAATGGGCCTACCTGGTGGAGTTACCAAGTTCTTATGTAATTTAGGTAACAGGTAGAAAGTGGGTATGGTAGGCTCGGTAATCTTTAAACCAGTGATCTGTTTATCATTCAAAATTCCTTCCTCTTTGGCAGCTGAAAAGATGACATCCAATTCTGTCTGAAATTTCACAAGAGGATTGAAAGTAAGTTTTTTATAACAGATTTCATTCCTAAGCTGTCGATAAGCCTCCCTCTCATACATCTTAGTTGGCCATAGAACAATATTACCTCCCTTATCGGAGGGTTTGAATATTATCCCCTTCATTTTCCGTAATTGGTTTAACGCCTCTCTCTGAGTTTTACTGAGATTATCAGAGTCCGCCCATACTGGAATTTTCCTGAACTCTTCAGTTACTAGTCTAGTAAATAGATCTATCTCAGGATAGAGGCGTGGACAAGGCGTGAATTGTATACAAGTGACATACAAGTGAACTGCTTTGAAGACAGGACCTCCTGCAGGGTTTACTCCATCTGCCAGGTGCCAGCAGATGGCTGTGATTAAATCATGCGTTTGATCGCTATGATTAAATCATGTCTTGTAGATGGCTGTGATTAAATCATGTCTTGAAGATGGCTGTGATCAAATCATGTCCAAAACGTGGATCATGATTCCTTATTCCTTACACCGGATCCTTCAGCTAGTTAGATATAAACAATGTTTCTTTAATTCAACGACAGCAAGTAGAGATCTTTAAAATAGCAATTTAATTTGAATTGCAAATTGTATTAGAAAGCTTCTTTGGTCGTTAGGCACAGTAGGACTTATCAAACAGTTCCTCTGTTTACCATCAGCTGTACTAGGCTTTACCTAGGGTGATACTTGATCAGCCCATAGGAGTCTAACGTTTATACAGCTTTTTATTTACTGCTACTTCACTTTCCACAAGTATTGTAGAATATTATCTTCTATCACCCAACATGGCCCCAGCAGGACAACCTAAATATGCGTTAACTTCCTGAAACCCACTGCAAGCATCTGATATTGCCAGGGAAAGTTGTGGATTGATGCATATTTCTCCTTGCAAAATAAAAATGTAAGAATATAGTATAACATGGTGCCCATTTGTAATGAGCATATAATACATAGTGGTATCATGTTCTCCTGAGTGGGAGCTGATCATGTTCTCCTGATGGAACAACCTTCTTAATTGCTACAGTCAGGGGCGTAACTACCATAACGGCAGACCATGCAACTGCTATGGGGCCCAGGACAAGAGGGCGCCCAGTCTTAGTTAGGATTATCTCCTCTTCTACTGGAGGTGAAAACTTGGTCAGGACTCTACCCTCTAAAGAAACACCTTTTACCAAATGAAGCAGTGGAAAAATGGCCCAAGGGTCATTGAAAAGGCTTTAGGCAGAAACCCCTCCGTCCTGTTTGGAGGCCTGGTTTTATCCTTGCTATGGGGCCCTTACTTCTCTATGTATGCCACTGGCTACAGCCCAACAAAAATTATTGCTCACAAAAAGCAAATAACACAATGACTTTAAAGGGATTTTCTGGGACCCAGCAGGTCCTGCACACCTACTTTATTCACATATAACTCGCCTGTAGAAGAGATTTTCTAATATACTTACCATCTCAAAATTGTGTGGATCAGCCCCACAAGAACCTGGGCGGTCATTTGCTAACAGATATATGCCAGTTTTCTGGCGTATATCTGTAGCAGATCGTCAACTTTTCCCCCCTCTTGGCGATCTAGAAAAAAAGTGGAACTGGTGTGGGCGGGGAAGGGGGCAAGTCGAAAGGCCCCTCTCTTATCATTTTCAATGCCTGTTTTAGTTCTAAATGCTCTAAATCTACACCAGCAAGGAAGCTGGCATAAATTTATACTGACGGTGGATGCACCGAAGTTATGTAGAGGTCGGCGCCTCTAGATAACTCCGGCGGATCCATCGCCAGTGCAGGGGTTTAATAATGCTGGTCATAATAACTGACCCCCCTGGTCTTGTGATGCCTCTCTACAGAAAATTGTGCTTCTGTCAATGTCAGGTCCTTTCTCTGGGCTATGGACAGGACATCACCCCTACTGTGGATGGGGCCAGAGCTATTCCTCTCCCTGGGGCATGAGCAAGAGAGAGGAATAATTCTGGCCTCATCCACAGGGGAAGTAAAGACCCATCCATAGACCATTCTGACATGATGTTGGCAGAACCAAGATTTTCAGAGGAGACAAGTTATGTGTAATTAAAGTGGGTGTGTAAGACCTTTTGGAAACCTGCTTTAAACTATTTCTGATCTAAGACACACAAACTGTGGAGCATTAGTAGGTGGTTGTAATATTTATTATTCCTTCGTTATTGATGTACTATTTATATTTATTGCATTACTCTATTATTTATTACTTATGTATAAACTATATTTAAAAAATTGAAGTCACTCCCCTACCTGTATCAACCGGATCTAAACAACAATAGGGTATTTTGAACAATGTATTTATTGATCACTAAAAAATGTACCAGCAGGGCCCTTGCTGTACTTTACCACAAATGTGAAAAATAAAATCTAACATAATATAAAATAATTATACCACATTGAATTGAAGTAAAGACTTAATAACAATGAATGTCCTTCATATAAGACCATAAAATGCCGGCTGTGTGTTTGCACATCAGTTCTCAATTAATTTGCTCATATAAATTAGTCCTCATGAGGTACTTGTAGTTAGTTGATTATTGGAAATCGATACACTGTTCCTGAATCATAACCACTGTCTTAGTGTTGTCAAATGTATTAATGCCAGCAAACTAGTGCTGTTTCTTACCACCCTTCTCATGCACTTGGAGAGATCGCTGCCCCGATCCGACTTGTATCTCCACTTTGTGCTTGTTCGTTCTTCTGCACTGTAGGAAGGTATTAGCCACAATTTGCAGCTAATACAGGACGATCTACCGGTTATGTCTTGTCTTGTGCAGAATCTCAGAGGTGGTGCAAAACACAGGGATTCAAAGAACATGAATGATAGAACTGCTGTCCCTCAGAAACTTCCCTAGGAATGTTCTATAAATATTACATTTTATCAAAATTGATGTGAACTCGATGGAATTGTGCAATAATTGTTAAAAAAAAGTCTTCCTAGTGTTTTAATAATTCAGGGATGTTTGTGAAGGTCCTAATACCAAAGGACCCCGATAACTAAAAACTGCCCAATATCTAAAAGGTACAGTGCCTTTCAGCTACTGTCATATCACAACTAGACAACCCAGTGAAACTGCTCGAACACCATTTTCAGCATACCAAGGGGATGTCAGTTTCTGTATGACACATACAGGGGAACATTTATCAAATCTGCTATGCTAGATCGGTGGTGTAAGAATGTGATGCATCATGTTGTACAATGTTTATCACATTTGGTGAAATTTGCTGAGCTTTGTCACTTTAAAAAATAGATTGAAAAATTGGTCAGGATTACAGATTAGAACATTTTGTCTCATTTATGATGTGCGAGTTTAAAAAAAAAATAAAAAAAAATTCACAGAAAATGGTGCACTACAACGGCAAATGCAATTGACAAAATATGGCTAAACCCTCACACTGATATTAAAATGAGACTTTTGCCAATATATTCTTATATCAAGAACATAATGGAGCCCGAGCACCCCGTGAAGGTATCTCAAGTGGCACGGGACCTAACGCTAACTCTACATGCCGTTGAGCATTTTCAGATAGGGGCATAAAGTCCGACACGCAGCAACCAGCTCCCAGTTACCTCCAGCGTGAAATCACACATACTATGGGAGAGGGGCAGAGGCTGTGAGTCCCACCTATTCCTGACGCCATGTGACCCAGGCTGCACAGGTGCACCAGAATGTTACCCATTGGTCAAATCAGGGCACATTCAACCTGGAGTTTCCACATCTCTAGGTATACATATACAAACCCAATCACAGAAAGAAAGTGGTCTCAAATGGCAGAAAATGCTCAAAAACCACAAATGGTGTAGCGCATTTATAACCGGGGGAGCAAATCCTGCACATGTGGTCCGTTGCTGAACATAATCCCTAGCAAAAATGCATACAATGGAGAATGCCTGGAGTGGACCACATGTACCACAAAGACATCCTACACAGGATAGCCAAATGTGCGGATGTGACAAACTATATAAAACAAAAATTCACAGAAAATGGTGCACTACAACGGCAAATGCAATTGACAATATATGGCTAAACCCTCACACTGATATTAAAATGAGACTTTCGCCAATATATTCTTATATCAAGAACATACCGGAGCCCGAGCACCCCGTCAAGGTATCTCAAGTTCCAAAGTAAAACTTAATCACGGCACTCAATAGGTAAGTTGCAAAATCAAATGGACGCTTTATTTGGTATCCACATTGTTAAGTAAGGCCAACGTTAACTTTTCGGTCCTCCCGGACCTTGATCACGGCCTATAAATACATACATTCAACAATCAGTACAAAACCACAAGATAGACTGTAAAACGAAGTGTTAATTACAAATACATAGATAACAGACTACAAAACAACATATTGGTTATAAACAACGTGACACAAAATAATTGCGGAGATAGAATACTCGTAACATGGTAGACATCGTTTCTAGAATTCACTAAAGTATAAAGTAAGGCAGACATATCTATGCTTCTCAGAGTAGTAAGATAAGGTAAATATGCATGGGTCATTAGCATCCTGGCTAACTATGACATCGCAGAATAATAAACCTTAGACTGCCCATGTGTCAAACAAGATGTTAACTAACATATTTAAGGCGCGATTGTAGAGTAAAATACAAATAAAGGTAGGTGATATCCACTATGTAAGGAGGCCCCTCTGTTGGATAGCCCACAATACAGCCATTGCTAGACCGAGATGCCAGCATAGCTATACATAATGCTGTGACAAGGTAATGTGCAGGTAAAGGCAACATTGTATGCAAAATAGAAGAAATCGCACTATATAACTGTAAAACCTGTACATACCGTTGGTGTATAGTGGGAGCATAGTTAGTGGCGTCCATAGCGCTGCAAGACGCCGGCGCTACTATTTGTATGTGACCTGGCGCGTGAAGTCGATGGCGAAGACGGTCATGTGGGCAAAGATGATGAAAATCTTGACCATACTATATAATAGTCTTTGTTTAACGCTTAAATAATAGCATGCAGCCTAAAGGGGGTAAATAGGTAATGACTAGAAAGATATAAATAAGCCCTATAGTGACCCACATATCAAAATTACAGGGTTGAAGTTGGATAGGTTAGTAACATAGCAGACTATTATTAGTAATTCACAACAGTGGATTACCTGAATGGTAGACATGTCCAATGGAAGTCGGAAATAATAATATTATAGAATAGGGATATTATTAGGATAGGAAAAGGGTGTAAAATAACTCTAGATACATTAACATAGTAACATATGGGGTAATAACCAAGGGAGGGAGAGAGAGAGAAAAAAAAAGAGTGTGTATCAGATGTGTAGTTCAAAATCCCAATTGAGTCCTGCTGGGGCCACTGTCTTAAGTTTGTGGATCCAGAAGGCCTCGCGTTGTAATAGATTTAGTTTGCGATTCCCACCTCTACGTGGAAGGGGGACCTGTTCGATAATTTGAAATTTTAATTGACTAATATTGTGGCCTGCACTTATAAAATGATTAGGTATAGGGAGGTCCGCTTTTTTGCATCTAATATCCGACTTATGCTTACTGGTGCGGTCTCGCACACATTGGGAGGTCTCCCCAATGTATGCGAGACCGCAGGGGCACTTGATTACATATATCACATACGAAGTGGCACAGGTAAAAAATCCTCGAATGTTGCAGATTCTACCCGAATGGGGGTGTGAAAACGTTTGTCCCTTAGTCACATGTGAGCACTGGGCACAACCAAGACATGGAAAAGTGCCCCGTTTTGGGGTTGAGAAAGTAGTTTGTCTTAGGCTAGCCTTTTGCGGGCACTTATAGCAGATACGAGCAGGTTCAGAGAATTATGTTATGGCAGGATAAAATTTATTGAGAACTGGCCAGTGCTTGCGTATTATTTGTTGAATTCTAGGGACAATTGGATAAGTGACTTGCTTAAAGGGAACCTGTCATCACCTTTATGCTGCCCATACTAACAGCAGAATAAAGTAGAGACAGGTGAGTTGATTTCAGCGGTCTGTCATTTATAAATTAAAAGTAATTGGTTGCCAAGAACCAACATCACAATCATTGCAGATTAGGCCTGGAAAAGAGTCAAATCTTCATGAGAAGAGTCATGGTTATTTATGAAGTCCTGCTCTCCCTGCCCACCTGCTGATGATTGACAGTCTTCTACCTAGTTTTCTCCCTTTCTCTCTAGGAGAGAACTGCCAATCATCAGCAGATTGGTGGGGAGAGCAGGAGATTAGGAATAACCTGGACTCTTCTCAGGTAGATTTGACTCTTTTCAAGGCCTGGGATGCAATGTTTGTGATGTTGGTTCTCAGCAACCACTCACTTTTAGCTCAAGAGAGACACACCGCTGAAATCAGCATTTCTGTCACTATTTTATGCTGTCCTCAGTACAGTCAGCATAAAGTTGATGACAGGTTCCCTTTAAGTAGGTTCTGTGGATAGCCACAATTATTGAATTTTTAGGCCATTTCAGTGAGACGTGTCTGTTTAGTTATAGGGTCACTCACGATGCGACTAACTCGAGTAAATTGTGATCTAGGGAGGGATTCCTTAGTATTTCTGGGATGACAGCTTGAGTACATTAGTAGTGCATTACGGTCAGTGGGCTTTGTATATAGATCAGTGCTAAGAAAACCATTATCGTCTTTAAGGACTTCGGTATCCAGAAAACTAACCCTATCAGGGTTAAAGTGTGCAGTAAATTGTAGTTCTTTATTGACACTATTGAGATATTCATAAAAGGTACTAAATGAGTCGTAGTCACCGGTCCAAATACAAAATACGTCATCGATATATTGTCGCCATATCAATACATAGCGTTGAAAAAGAGGATGTGTATATACGAAATCGTCCTCGTATTTTGCCATGTAGAGATTTGCGTAGGGGGGCCACATTGGCCCCCTTCGCAGTCCCCTTCTTCTGCATGTAAAAGTTATCCCCAAACATAAATTATTATACAGAACTAGTTCTAGAAGTTTAAGACAAAAGGACTGTTCAGACAAAGTGTATAGTGATTTGGACAGAAAGCTTTCCACTGCCTTGATATTGATATTGATATAGTGCCTTCAGTGTGTGAGAC
Source organism: Rhinella marina (assembly GCA_900303285.1). Lineage (NCBI taxonomy): Eukaryota > Metazoa > Chordata > Amphibia > Anura > Bufonidae > Rhinella > Rhinella marina. Next base: position 104,009 of record ONZH01017520.1, read on the forward strand.
AGACGTATACAGATTATTAAGGTCTAGTGTGACAAGAAGTGCATTGGGAGGAATTCTATATAACGTCCTGATCCGTTGTAAGAAATTTGAGGTATACAAAAGGAATGATTTGGTAAGTTTTACCATCGGGGTAAGGATTTTTTCTAGAAATATAGAGCGGGGTGCTAGAATGGAATCAGTAGACGCCACGATGGGAGGGCCAGGTGGTCTGTGTAAGTCTTTGTGGATTTTCGTGAGGATATAGAAAACAGGGGTGATTGGATATTCATTTAGTAAAAAACTGGACGTCATTTGGTCAATAGTACCTAATTCGAGGTGTTCATCTAGTAAATTAGCTATCTGTTGTCTGATTTGTGTTGTCGGATTGGATTGAACCAATTGATATGTGTATGTATCAGACAATTGTCTGTGAGCCTTATGTAGGTAGTAGGTGGTGTCCATAACTACTATAGCACCCCCTTCATCTGCCTGCTTAATAGTAATGGATTTATCAGCTTGTAAATGCTTCAGTGCCTGCATTTCAATATTGCTAAGATTAGAGGGAATAGGAAAATTACCCTTTCGATGTTGTTCAATAATAGAATGTATTTCTCTATCAATTGTGTCAATAAATGCTTCAATGCCATGATAGGTTTTTGGTGGCATATAGGAACTTTTGTTCCTAAGGCCTAATTGGCAAATCGATAGAGGAGGTATAGTAACAGAGGACATGGACTTAGCAGTATTGTCATGTTGAGCAAAATGAACCTTAAGACATAATGTATGGTAAAACCTGTGTAATTCTTGTTCAAGCGAAAAACATTGTAAAACATTATAGGGACAAAAGTAGATTCCCTTAGATAATAATGACTGCTCTGGGGGGATAAAGTTCTTGAAGAAATGTTAATTACCAAATCCTGGCCTGTGAACGTGTCTGGATTCCGCTGAAGTCCTGAATAGGTGGAGCCTCTTCCCCGACGGGTCCTGGATGTCGTCGTCTGGTTCTTTGTCCTCTTCTCTGAAAAAAACGAGTGGACGTCTCTGTCCCGAGCACTCGCTGCCTGACGAGGAAGAGGCATAGTCCATATAGGAGGCATAAGTAGTAGAGGGATTGGAGTCTTGCCACTGCCATCGCTAAATCCTTTTTAATTGATAATCCTCCGTATCTCTCAGATATTTAGACCTCTTGGTTTGTTCTATGTACCTTTTGAAGTCTTCAATGGTCTTTTCCGTCTTCTTTTTTAAATCTCCCCACTCTTGTGCAGATGTAGTTGCAATCAGCTGTGTCTTGATGGCAGCCAGTTTTTCACGGGACTCTGCGATTGACTTCTGTAAGAATTCAATACTAAGTACAATAATGTCAAATGAACATTACTCCTTATTATTGTGAAAAAGATTTGGATGCAAGTAGACCCTAAGGCCCCTGGGTATCATTCCATTTTTGTAGTATTCAGCCAAGGTTGTAGAATGTAACTCAGATTAAATTAATTTTTTTGTCTCCCTCTCCCAATCTCGGGAACGAATTTGCTGTGAGCGATATGTAGGAAGTCGTTAGGCGTGGTTACTTGAGAAACAATGTTGTCTGCTGTAGAGACATCATAGGAAAATGTTGCAGCCGACATTAGTGGGTGCTCCACCACAGGATAATCATGAAATGTAAAATAAATTGGTTGGCACACCATAAGTGTATCAAACGGTGCTCTGTGATCGGGGAGGTCCCAAGATCCAAAGTAAAACTTAATCACAGAACTCAACAGGTAAGTTGCAAAATCAAATGGATACTTTATTTGGTATCCACATTGTTAAGTAAGGCCAACGTTAACGTTTTCGGTCCTCCCGGACCTTGATCACGGCCTATAAATACATACATTCAACAATCAGTACAAAACCACAAGATAGACTGTAAAACGAAGTGTTAATTGCAAATACATAGATAACAGACTACAAAACAACATATTGGTTATAAACATGACTTACATAGACCACCTAGCCGTCCCATCGTGGCGTCTACTGATTCCATTCTAGCACCCCTCTCTATATTTCTAGAAAAAATCCTAACCCCGATGGTAAAACTTACCAAATCATTCCTTTTGTATACCTCAAATTTCTTACAACTGATCAGGACGTTATATAGGATTCCTCCCAATGCACTTCTTGTCACACTAGACCTTAATAGTCTGTATACGTCTGTCTCACACACTGAAGGTATCAAGGCAGTGGAAAGCTTTCTGTCCAAATCACCATACACTTTGTCTAAACAGTCCTTTTGTCTTAAACTTCTAGAACTAGTTCTGTATAATAATTTTTTTATGTTTGGGGATTACTTTTACATGTAGAAGAAGGGGACTGCGATGGGGGCCAATGTGGCCCCCCCCTACGCAAATCTCTACATGGCAAAATACAAGGACGATTTTGTATATACACATCCTCTTTTTCAAAGCTATGCGTTGACATGGCGACAATATATCGATGACGTATTTTGTATTTGGACCGGTGACTACGACTCATTTAGTACCTTTTATGAATATCTCAATAGTGTCAATAAAGAACTACAATTTACTGCACACTTTAACCCTGATAGGGTTAGTTTTCTGGATACCGAAGTCCTTAAAGACACGTCTCACTGAAATGGCCCAGAAATTCAATAATCGTGGCTATCCACAGAACCTACTTAAGCAAGAACTTAACCGTATAAGACAGGGTGTCCCTCCTAAAACAAAATCCTCTACCCCTCGTGTACCATTTGTAGTCACTTATCATCCAATTGTCCCTAGAATTCAACAAATAATACGCAAGCACTGGCCAGTTCTCAATAAATTTTATCCTGCCATAACAGAATTCTCTGAACCTGCTGGTATCTGCTATAAGCGCCCTAAAAACCTTTGTGACTTCTTAATTAAAGCGGATGTGGGCCCGCAAAAGGCTAGCCTAAGACAAACTACTTTCTCAACTCCAAAACGGGGCACTTTTCCATGTCTTGGTTGTGCCCAGTGCTCACATGTGACTAAGGGACAAACGTTTTCACACCCCATTCGGATAGAATCTACAACATTCGAGGATTTTTTACCTGTGCCACTTCGTATGTGATATATGTAATCAAGTGCCCCTGCGGTCTCGCATACATTGGGGAGACCTCCCAATGTGTGCGAGACTGCACCAGTAAGCATAAGTCGGATATTAGATGCAAAAAAGCGGACCTCCCTATACCTAATAATTTTATAAGTGCAGGCCATAATATTAGTCAATTAAAATTTCAAATTATCGAACAGGTCCCCCTTCCACGTTGAGGTGGGAATCGCAAACTAAATCTATTACAACGTGAGGCCTTCTGGATCCACAAACTTAAGACAGTGGCCCCAGCAGGACTCAATTGGGATTTTGAACTACACATCTGATACACACTCTTTTTTTTTCTCTCTTTCTCCCTCCCTTGGTTATTACCCCATATGTTACTATGTTAATGTATCTAGAGTTATTTTACACCCTTTTCCTATCCTAATAATATCCCTATTCTATAATATTATTATTTCAGACTTCCATTGGACATGTCTACCATTCAGGTAATCCACTGTTGTGAATTACTAATAATAGTCTGCTATGTTACTAACCTATCCAACTTCAACCCTGTAATTTTGATATGTGGGTCACTATAGGGCTTATTTATATCTTTCTAGTCATTACCTATTTACCCCCTTTAGGCTGCATGCTATTATTTAAGCGTTAAACAAAGACTATTATATAGTATGGTCAAGATTTTCATCATCTTTGCCCACAGTGACTTTGCGCATGCGCGTGCGCCCGGTCACATGACCGGCTTCGCCATCGACTTCACGCGCCAGCTCACATACAAATAGTAGCGCCGGCGTCTTGCAGCGCTATGGACGCCACTAACTATGCTCCCACTATACACCAACGGTATGTACAGGTTTTACAGTTATATAGTGCGATTTCTTCTATTTTGCATACAATGTTGCCTTTACCTGCACATTACCTTGTCACAGCATTATGTATAGCTATGCTGGCATCTCGGTCTAGCAATGGCTGTATTGTGGGCTATCCAACAGAGGGGTCTCCTTACATAGTGGATATCACCTACCTTTACTTGTATTTTACTGTACAATCGCGCCTTAAATATGTTAGTTAACATCTTGTTTGACACATGGGCAGTCTAAGGTTTATTATTCTGCGATGTCATAGTTAGCCAGGATTTTTACCCATGCATATTTACCTTATCTTACTACTCTGAGAAGCATAGATATGTCTGCCTTACTTTATACTTTAGTGAATTCTAGAAACGATGTCTACCATGTTACGAGTATTCTACCTCCCCAATTATTTTGTGTCACATTGTTTATAACCAATATGTTGTTTTGTAGTCTGTTATCTACGTATTTGTAATTAACACTTCGTTTTACAGTCTATCTTGTGGTTTTGTACTGATTGTTGAATGTATGTATTTATAGGTTGTGATCAAGGTCCGGGAGGACCGAAACGTTAACGTTGGCCTTACTTAACAATGTGGATACCAAATAAAGCGTCCATTTGATTTTGCAACTTACCTGTTGAGTGCAGTGATTAAGTTTTACTTTGGATCTTGGGACCTCCCCAATCACAGAGCACCGTTTCATACACTTGTGGTGTGCCAACCAATTTATTTTACAAGGTATCTCAAGTGGCACGGTACCTAACGCTAACCCTACATGCCGTTGGGCATTTTCAGATAGGGGCATAAAGTCCGACACACAGCGGCCATTTGAGACCACTTTCTTTCTGTGATCGTGTGTGAGTTTTTAAAAAGCTGCAAAAAAGTTGCATCTCCATGCCAGTCAACCCCCTGGCATACTTCGATTGACAGTGGCAAAGCCACATCACACTCACGCCAAATTTAGTAAAACCGAGCTCCATCTTCATAAATTTGGTGCAGGTGCACAAAGCACCTCCAGTCTAAAGAATAACCGCAAACACTCCTGCAATATTATATTTCCCTTACAGTATTTGTTGCTATGAACTTAACTTTATTTATTCGCTTGGACACGGGGGCACTCCTGTGATTTGTTGCTACTTGTGAGTGATAGGTTGGAGGCCTTTTAAAGTAGACTTTGAATACGATATTTTATTTTAGTAAATTGTTATATTATCCGGGTTTATGCCACCTCAGGCTCTGGACATTACTCTTTCCCAATGCCATTAAATTGAATACCACTTTTGAGGAACATTTGACAATCCTGTGGATTATAAAACTGGCAAGCCCGAGGATTACTGTATATAACATTAGGTATAGTCTCGAAACTAAGTTCACCTTAGCCAAAGTGTAAATTGTCATATTACCATTGCAGCAGTTTTTTTTTCTATTATACATGATAGACCCACATTTTATATGCTTGAAACATCATTTACCTTTTTACCATCATTATGGTAAGTGAAATGACATCCATCTAGCATGTATTAGTGTGAAAATTCCCATGTTGTGTGCAACTCACTTAACCCCTTCGCGACCAGCGCCGTACATGTACGGCGCTGGGGCGATGCGGGCACATGGCGCCCGCTCGCGGGTGCGGCGGGCGTCATGGCCGGCAAGTCTCTGCTGTTTCTAACAGCAGAGACTTGCCGCTACCTACTACATCGGCGGCGTCTTCCGGGATGACTAGATGCCGTGATCACACGTCATGGCATCTAGTTGCGTCTAAACCCGGAAGCGTTCGCTTCCGGGTGGTGTACAGACACCCCGTGTGGCCAATCGGGGTGTCTGTACACCATATGAAAACTGTAATCCTCGCTGGTGAGGATTACAGTTTTCAAACTGCAATTCTTATTCTGGCCACTAGATGGCAGGCCAGGATAAGAAATGAGCAATTCATGGCTTTCTGAGTCTATAAAACCCAGAATTGCTCATAAAGAAAAAAAAAAAGCCACAATATATAAGCCCATATTTGAGCTTTCTAATAGTAAAAAAAATTTAAAAAAAATGTTAAAAAATATATAAAAAATAAAAAAGATGTAAAAGTTCAAATCACCCCCCTTTCCGTATAAGTAAAAAATAAATACCTAAATAACAATAAATATAGACATCATGGGTATCACCGTGACCGAAAACGCCCGTACTTTTAAAATATAAAAAAAAAAATTCCAATACGGCGAATTGTGTGGCGGAAAAAAGCGTCCAAATGGCGATTTGCCGTTTTTTGTTGCTTTTTTTTTCTAAAAAAAATTAAATAAAAAGTGATCAAAAAGTCATACACACCCCAGAATGGTATCAATAAAAACTTCAGATCGTCCCGCAAAAAATGAGCCCCCATACAGCTCTGTACACATAAATACCAAAAAGTTATAGGGGTCAAGATTTGACAAGGAAAAAAAAAAAAAAAAAAGGGCAACTTTCTAATTATTTTATCACTATGAAAACGCAGGAAAAACTATACATATTAGGTATTGCCGGATTCGTACTGACCAGTAGAATGAAAGTAATGGATCAGTTTTAATGCACATCGAACGCTGTAAATAAGAAACCCGTAGAACTGTAGCGGAATAGCGTTTTCTTTGCAATTTCACCCGGTTTGGAATTTTTTTCCCGCTTCCCACTGCACCGTATGCAATATTAAATGGTGGCGTTGGAAAGTACAACTTGTCCCGCAAAAAACAAGCCCTCATACAGCTATGTGAACAGAAAAATAAAAGAGTTATGGCTGTTTGAAGGCAGGGAGCGCAAAACGAAAATGCAGAACCGAAAAAAGCTCCGGTCGCGAAGGGGTTAAATAATCATAAATTAATTTTCCAGTATATTTTGTATATCAGTGACTCATGCCTTTAATATCTCTGCTTGCCGTAGAAACCTTCATTGTTTATTGCCAGGAGATATAAATCAATCAAGGAGAAGATTGCAGATAATATATTGAGGAATTGTATAACTTATCATTATACAATGATAATACCCTTTTAATAACTGTACAATTAGCTAATAATTATAATAATCTGGCAACCAAATGACTCATGTTGATGACAAGTTATTGGAAACATTTTTAAATAGTTTAGTGAATGCATGCCTTCTCATCCACATTGTATTTTCAGCTATTTGAATATCTGCTAATGCAGACTAATCTATAAAAAATTCATTCATTTCATGCTTGCCATTGTGGAACACATGAGTAAGGAACATATTATATATATATATATATATATATATATATATATATATATATATATATAATATTAGCAGAATTAAAGGGGTTGTCTCATCTTGCCGGTACTAAGGCGAAATGAGACACAGTCTCGACTACCTCCCGGCTGGAAAGTGGTCAGGACTCATCTCACCTTGAGGGCTCATTCAGACTACCATATGTTGTCCACAATAATGCGGATCTGTTTTTTTGCGGATTACATACTGACCCATTCACTTCTATGGGCCCTTTTTTCCATCCCATGGCTCAGCAAAACAAAAGAAACATGTCCTATACTTGTCAGTGAAAATCAGGACATAGCCCCATTGAAGTCTATGGGTCCACAAAAAATGGGAATGCTATCCGTTTTTTTGCGGACATGTTGAACTGTCCGCAAAAAAACGGGTCCGTATTTTTGCGGACATCATACGGTCGTCTGAATGAGCCCTAATAACGACGAGATGAGACAACCTCTTTAACCAGCTTCACATGAGTCTATTTCATCTTTTTTGTTTATTGTTTGTGTGTGTGGTTAAAAGATATCCATAGTGACTCCATAACAGTATCATTCAGAGTGCCCATATAACAGTGACATCCAACTCTCCCATATAACAGTGACATCCAACTCTCCCACATAACAGTGCCATCCACAATGGCCTCATAACAGTAACATCCACAGTACTCCCATAACAGTGATATCCACAGCATCCCCTTAAGAGTGACATCCACAGTGCCCCCATAATAGTGACATCCAAAGTGCCGACATAACAGTAACATCCACAGCATCCCCATAACAGGGACATCCCCAGAGTCTCCATAACAGTAACATCCACAGCATCCCCATAACAGGGACATCCACAGCATCCCCATAACAGGGACATCCACAGTGGCACCAAGAAAGTGACATCCCCAGTGGCGCATAAAAGTGATGTCCACAGTGCCTGCATAACATTGACATTCACAATGTCCACATAACAGTGACATCTACAGTACCCCAAAATAAGTGACATCCACAGCAACCTTAAGAGTGACATCCACAGTGGCCCTCATAATAGTGACATCCAAAGTGCCCACATAACAGTGACATCCACAGCGTTCCCATAACAGTGACATCCACAGCATCCCCTTAACAGTGACATCCAGTGGTACTCAGGGGCGGACATACCACCTGTGCAGCATGTTCAGCTGCACAGGGCCCTTCCCAGTGCCAGCAGAGGTGTGGGGGACTTACTATGAATCTGCTGCCGTTCTACCTGCACTCCACAGCTGAAAGACCTGAGATGACATTATAGTCATGTGATCTTTTCAGCAGTGGTAGTGGTTGTAGGACCTGTGATGAGGTCACTGCCATGTGACCAGTGCAGAGAAAGGTAGCGCTGATCAGTGATGGAGTGGAGTGAATGTAAGTGCCAGAGACATGCTGGGAGATGTGGTTCTTCCCATTATACCTCCTCCCTGCTTAGTGTGGGGGGGATATGTCATTTAACTGGGACTGTATGTTAGAGTGGGCGGGTGTTATTTACATGGGACTGTATGTTACAGAAGATTGGGGGGGGGGTGACTGGTGTTATTTACATGGGACTGGATATTATAGAAGACTGGAGGGTAAGGAGTAATGTTATTTACATGGGACTATGTGTTGGAGGGAGCTGAAGGAGGGGAGAGGACTGGTGTCATTGATATTGGACTGCATGGTATAAAAGACTGGAGGGAGAGAAGTGATGTTTACATGGGACTGCATGATATAGAAGACTGTAAGGAAGAGAGGTTATTTACATGGGACTGTATCATATAGAAAACTAGTGGGAGAGGACTGGTGTTATTTACTTGGGACTCCATGGTATAGAAGACTGGAGGGAGAGGACAGGCATTATAATTGACGGGGGCACTACAGAGAAGATTATATTTCTAGGAGGTACAGCGGGAGGCATTATAATTACAGTGGGCACTGCAGGTAAAATTGTAAATACTGTGGGCAGTGGTGGCAGGCATTACTACTGAGGGCTCCATAGAAGTGCCTTATAGATTGGCCTTATTTCTATTTGGGTGCCCTATAGGGGGGCCTTATTAGTACTGATGGCATTGTAGGGAGCCTTATTACCACTGGGGGTACTATGGGGAGGGGGGAATTCCACCTAGCAGTGACCCTGGGGATGTCACCGGCATTAATGGACAGGCTTTAGCTCCGTCCTAGCCTGTAAAGCCGCCCCCAGTGACGTCCCACTTAGCAGTATAAAAATGTAAACAAAACAGCCCAGGGCAAGTGAGAGCGTCGGAGTATGAAATGTCAGAGGGGCTGAGTAGGGGGAGAAGGGGTTATGTCGGGGGTGGGGGGGCCCAGGAACATTCCTTGCACAGGGGCCCTCTGCTGTCTGTGTCCGCACCTGGTGGTACTATAACAATGACATCCACAGCGACTCCATAAAAGTGACATCCCCAGTTGCTGCATAAAAGTGGCATCCACAGTGCCTGCATAACAGTGACATTCACAGTGCCCACATAACAATGACATCCAAAGTGCCCACATGACACTGACATTCAAAGTGACTCATAATGGTGATCATGTGCTTCCATAACAGTGACATGAGTAGTACCCTAATAACAGTGACTTCCACAGTGCCCCCATAACAGTGAGATCTACAGTGTTCCCACAAGATTGATGCCCCCCAACAGTGATATCCTCTGTGTCTCCTATAGATATATATATATATATATATATATATATATATATAATATATAATATATAAAGCTGAGTGTATGTGTGCGCGTGTGTATGTCTGCTAAAGGAATCCGCACCACTGCAGCTACAATCACAAAATTTGACACACATGTATATCAGGTGTCCGGGAAGGTTTTAGAACAGTTTTCAACTCTCCAAGATGTACCGTTCCTGAGATATTCCCAAAAAATGCATTAGCCAATAGTAGCCTGGTCACATGACCCTTATCAGCCAATAGAAGCTCATAGGCACACATCAGGTTTCTATGACAACCTAGCCAGTTCACTGCTTTAGGTCTGCATTAAAGAGGCAGAGCACTGTGGATGACAATGGTAAATGGGTATTCCCGGTTACCATAACTATAACTTATGTTTTAGACTAACTCATCATCAATCATTACCTCATATAATGTAAATTTTACATATTTACTGTTCAGTAGTAATAAAAGATGTTTTCTTCCACTGCTACCCACCTTCCTCCTAAATTACTATGGCATCGACCTATAATTCCAACTACCGTCAAAAGAAGGACTTAAAAGCACCACCCCCAGATCCCACTAAGTCACGCCCCTGACTCAGTCAGGCCACGCCCCTTCCATGCTGCATTTGACCGGGATTAAAAATATTGGTAAAAATCACCTTCTGTCAGCTGCAGGGGTGGGGGAAGGGTGACTTTCTCCCTGCAGCTCATTGCTCAGACTGCACAGTGCTGCTGCTGAGAGTGCTGCTGCTGTGTCCATCCAATCCCTGCGCATGACAGAGGACAGGGAGTCTGAAAGCCAGACCGTCCAGCCTAAAACAAGACCTCTGGCCACCCTAGGGGCAGGCTGATGTTAGGGTGGCCAGATGTCCGGCTTTAGGCTGGACAGTCCAGTTTTCTGGCTACCTGTTCTCCGTCCAACGCAGTTCCATGGACAGACACAGGGATGTCCACCCTTTCAGTAGCTCACATTCAGACAGCTTCTCCTCCATGTCTTCACGGAGCCAGGGGGGCGTGGCCTCATGTTTAGTGATGTGTCTTCATGGGAACTGGGGCGCTGTTTCACGTTTGGGGGAATGGCCGGTGAGGTCTGGCTTTCTGGGGTGAAGACAGTGGCCACTCTAGCTGCTGTGGAGGTCACAGTTAAAGGGGCGGCCCGCTGTAGAGGTCACTGTTAGAGGGGCGGGCCACTGTAGAGGTCTCTGTTAAAGGGGCGGGTCACTGTAGAGGTCACTGTTAAAGGGGCTGGCCGCTGTAGAGGTCACTGTTAAAGGGGCGGGCCGCTGTAGAGGTCACTGTTAAAGGTGCGGGCCGCTGTAGAGGTCTCTGTTAAAGGGGCGGGTCACTGTAGTGGTCACTGTTAAAGGGGCTGGCCGCTGTAGAGGTCACTGTTAAAGGGGCGGGCCGCTGTAGAGGTCACTGTAAAAGGGGCAGGCACTGTAGAGGGCACTCTCGATATCTTTTAACGACACACACACACAAACAGTAAAAGAAATAAATTAAATATACCCGGGCGAAGCCGGGTCCTTCAGCTAGTATATATATAAAAATATATAAATATATTTATTTATTTTTTACTGTTTTCCCCACCAACACCCAACACAAGCACAATGATTTTGGGTGGATAAAGTACTTAAGTAAATAAACTATAGGCTTATCGTTGGTACATGTTAGGAGGTCTCTTTTAGATCCTAACCTGTAAAGAAAATATTTTAGGAACTGTGGCAAAGCCCAGTGCAGGGTACATCTGGAAGGGTTCAGACTAAATGCCCGAAGCTGTCAACATAGGTCAGCTAGAGTATACTATACGTTTCTGAAGCAGCTGTGCAAACTGTTCTTGCAGGGTTTATGTAAAGAATCCTAAGGGACAGTGCCTGCATTGTGAGTTCCGGAACTTCACTAATCCATTGCTGGTTCTTTTCTGTGTACAAGAAAAGATATCATCTTGCACAGTCCCACCATTCATACCTTACATCTATTACAATTGTATCACTTCACTTTCTAATCACTGAGATGTTTTGGAGGTTTTCTTACTTGACTTTTAGGAATACTAATAAATAGCATATTTAACTTGAAGACCACACTGGAATATACCTGTATGATATACCTCTCCTGCACCTAACTGGTACATGTAAATAGGTAAAATCTTTACATTTCTGGGAAAAAAAACAACCACACAAAAACTGAAAGCATATGTGGAAACTCTATTCCCACATGTGATATGTATAGTTTCCCCTGAGACACAGAGCCAGACTTTACCTTGCTTTCCTGCATGGAGGAATGCGCTCGGCTGTATGGTATTTTTTAGGCTGCAGTTATCAGATATGCCCCTTTTCCTAGAACTATAATGTCTCTATAAGCTGTATTGACTGTCAAAATTGACCAGACCAGGGAACCTGGAATTCAGTGCAAGTGAAAGTACAAGCAGCTGCTTAGTCAAACCAGAGGTCAAAACCAGACAACCACAAGCATTATTTTGAATGCAGCATGCACTGTAGACCTTAACATATTGCATACTGTGTTGACTGCAACAGTTTTTGCTGTGCTTTTCTGGCAAAGTTCAAGTCTACATTTCCGGGTAGAAAAACCGGAGTAATCTCTTTTCTATAAATTGTACTGTATGCTACTAGAAAATAATGTCCCATTTCTACAAATTGGGGCTTAAATACAGAGTTAGTATACAGTTTAGCATAAACGTCATTCTGGATCAGTTGCATTGATGACCCATTGATTGCTTGAGACAGACGCTATGCAGAGGCACTGTTGCTTAAAGTGATTTTTTTTTTCAATTGACCCACGTGGGTGAATTAACAAAGTGGTGTGTTCATTTATTTTATTTCTTCAGTGGTCTCTATTCTTTCTACTCCATGCCCGTCACAGAAAGAACAACCACTGATGAGATTTTCCAAGTTTCTATAGGGCAGGCATGCTCAACCTGCAGCCCTCCAGCTGTAGCAAAACTACAACTCCCAGACAGCCTACAGCAGGGCATGGTGGGAGTTGTAGTTTTACAACAGCTGGAGGCCCGCAGGTTGAGCATCCCTGCTATAGGGTGTCTATCGATACTGAGTCTACTGGCTGAAGTTACAGATCCTTGACATCATTGCTGCTCACTTGCATCTGTGGCCGCTTGATGCAGTCAGTATTGAAAAGTTCTCTTGCAGCTGGATGTTAGCAACCATAATTTCGATTACTGAAAGCAAAAGGTGACCCTTTCAAAAAGTGGCATCATAATGTAAATGTAGCTAATAGAGTATTACTACATCTCAAATGATTAATATTATCATGTCAAGTTGGCATTGTGGGCTAGGAGACAGATTTACTAGATGAACCACATAGTCCATCTAGTGTGCCCTTATATTTTTTCCTTTTTAAAACCTCATTCACACGTCAGCGTTTTGGTCAGTGATTTCCATCTGTGAACCAAAACCAGGGCTGGAGGCCACACAGAGATAAGGTATAAGGAAAGATCTGCACCTGTTCTGTGTTTAGAGTCACGCCTGGTTTTGGCTCAAAATCACTGATGCAAATCACTTACCAAAACACTGATGTTTGAATGAGGCATAACTAGATATACGTTTATCCTAGGAGTGTTTAAATTCACATACGGGTATATTAGGCTACTTTCACACTAGCGTTTTTAAATTCCGGTATTGAGTTCCGTCAAAGGGGCTCAATACCGGAAAAAAACGCTTCAGTTTTGTCCCCATTCATTGTCAATGGGGACAAAACTGAACTGAAGACAACGGAATGCTCCTGAAAGCATTCCGTTCCATCTTCAGACCGGAGAACAAACCGCAGCATGCTGCGGTTTGCTCTCCGGTCCAGGCATCCGCACCAAGACGGATCCGGAATGACCCCCAATGGAAGTCAATGGGGACGGATCCGTTTGGTGTGGACACACCAGTAATCCGGATCTGTCCTCCATTGATTTCCAATGGGGGGTCATTCCGGATCCGGCATACATACACACAGACTACATACAAACAAACATACAGACATACATACAAACATACAGACATACATACATACTCACATACTCCCGGGACGCCGGCAGCAGGTCTTCACGCGCCTCCTGCACGCTGCGATGACGTTTCCCCACTGCGCCCAGCAGAGGGCGCTGTGGGGAATCGTCATCACTGCGCGCAGGAGGCGCGTGAAGACGTTCTGCCGGCGTCCCGGGAGTATGTGAGTATGTATGTATGTCTGTATGTTTGTATGTATGTCTGTATGTTTGTTTGTATGTAGTCTGTGTGTTGTTTTAATGTGTGTCATGTGTGGGGCCGGAGCGCTGCTCCGGCTCCACACATGTATAGCGTTAGCACGGATCCGTCGGCACCCTTTAGGTGCCGGATCCGTGCTAACGCTAGTGTGAAAGTAGCCTTAGACGGGCAGATCTTCTGCCCGCTGATCACTAACAAGTGTTTGCAGTAACACCAGTTAGCGATCATCTTGAAGTGTAATACTGCTCCCGATTGCAGAAAGATCAGCGTTTGCCAGCGGCAAATTGTGCTATCTAATTACAATCTGCTGTCAGCAAACCACTGTATAGCATGGGGACGAGCAGCGGCATAGCGATCGCTCCTCCCCATGTTGCTGAGGAGACCGCTGCATGTAATAGCAGCGGTCTCCTCAGCAAGCCAGCAGAAGATTGCCAGGAGGGAACGCTTCCCTCCCGACAATCGTCTGTGTGATTGGGGTGTCTAAAACACCCTTGACTATTGATTCTCGAAACACATCTGCTGGATGTCTGATCTATGCATTTTTCTTAAACCTTATTTAAACATTTAAAATTTCTAAAGGTTTCGATGATGCCACCACTTTCTTCTCTTTTCTCCAGGCTGTACAAATTAATTTTACACAAACTGCTGATTGTCTAAATGAATGTTTGTGAGGGTCCAAACCACTCTGTGCACCCTTGCTCCATTGTCTTCCTTTGCTAGGTCTACCCTCTTTTTCCTGATTGAGAGTGCAGGTTCCTGTATAGTCAACTTGCCTGGCACTGTCAATCAAGAAGATTAGGGAGGTGATGGCAGAGGAAGCAGGAGGAGCAAGGGAGCAAAGAGTGGCTTGGGCCTGCCCTCTGTGCACTTAATTGCTTGTTTGCATATGGATTAAAGGTACTGCTTTGTCCAGAATGAAGCACTGGATCGTTAAGTAAAAGATATCATTACATTCAGCTGAGCAAGCCTACAAGGCATCATTCCTGGTTTAACAGTGAATTGCCTGGTGACAAATTCCCTTTAAGACTTTTCACCATATTTGTAGCCCTTCATTAGAACCATTCTCTTTCATCAATGTAGGTGAGGTCTCCAGAGCTGGACATACTATTGCAGATTTTGTTTTGCTAGGTCTCTATGCAATGAGAACAAAAGCTCCCCTTTTCTACCAGTAGCTATATAGCCAAATAATCAAAAAATCAGAACCCCTAAATTATCCTTATACACTGTGCACAAGTGTGGTTTCTATTTGTTGCGTTTCATATGTAATCAACTTCTTCACTTACCACTCACTCTCTACAGGCTTGACAAGGGAATTTGTGCATTTGATGGTTCATTAGTGAAATGATTATAATACATGACCATGCAGCACAATTGAGTTGGTTTGGGTGATCTTACATGGTCTGTAATTGGAGAAGAACAACTAAACCGACACATTGCCGAATCTGTTACATGCCTTGTAATGGTTCCTTCAGTTTCCATTATGGTCTCCATTATTTGACAAGAAATATAATGCTTCATGCTGCACTATTTTTTCCAGCATGTATGACAAAATCTGCAAAATGTAAAGAGACAGCACTACCTTATAGCAAAAATTGTATCCAATGGTGGCGGTGCCAGCGGTGTTAGGTCCCAACCCGTCAGGCCCCCTATTGCTTGTAGAAAAAACAGAGATCCGCAGCACGCACTTCACAATATGAGGTCGAAACGTTGCACGGTTTGTGAATAAATTCTCTACACCTTTAAAGACAGTGAGGGCTGCGGATCTCTGACAAAATCTGCAGAGACTCCAACGCTGAAGTACAGAGAGCCTGAGACAAATATTAGTTTACATGGGTCAGTGTCCAGGGGCTGGGATGTCCACCAATGTCCTAAAAAAGATTTATGAGAAGATGTCCATTTACTCATGGCTATCTCCTCAACGAATTCAATATACATACAGAAATCTGCTAGTTAGGCAGAAATATTTACTGACTGAAATATGGTGTAAGAGTGGTTGTCTTTCTCTAGAAACCAAATGTATAATTTGTTGAAAATCAGCAAATTAACAAGCAGAATTTGCTTAACGAGGTTGTGTGACCCCCTCCACAATTGCAGTTATGTGGCTGAATCTGCTCCAGCCATTCACTGGTGACATGTACCCAAGCGACAGAGGGTCCAGAAGTATCTAGATCAGTGCCTTTCTAATGGGCGCTAAAGCCCGTCCATTAGTGCCGGTGAAGTCACTGGGTTCACTGCTGGGCGGAAGTCTCCGCCTAGCAGTCCTTATGGAGAACCTGATACGTCACCGGATCTTCTAATAATGCAATTCAGTGCAAGGCAAAGGGGAAAATCAGAGCATGAAATGTTGGTATGTCTGGGTTCAGCCCTGAACCCAGACAACCCCTTTAAGTGTTGCCTTTATAACGAGCACTGATAAGCAATCTGATCATAACACGAGCATAGCTATACTGGGCACATCTGATGGTCAGCTTGCTGACTGTTTCTAAGAGCAACCAGCAAACATCTCTACATTATAAGGGTGCACATGTGACTAAAATGCTGCAGATTTTCTGCAGCAGAATATGTGAAGCATTTCTCCTGGAAATCAGCAGTAGAAAAAATACAACAAATGGTGCATATTTCTGTCGTTGCAATGCTGCTGATTTGATGCAGATTTTACTGCTTGCATTGTAAATGGTTAAATCTGCAATGAAATTCCACAGCATAATTTGAAAAGCTGCAGATTGAAAATCTGTACCAAATATCAATTTAGGCTGTGGATTTTCTTTGCCGCACGTGGATAAGAATTGCTTAAAAATCATCCAGTTTGCTGGTACTCAACAAAACTACAGATTTGCTGCAATTCCGTCACGTGTGGACATAGCCTTATACAAGCTGTGTTTCAGACTGTGTAATGTATTTCAACGCTCAGCTCTGAAAGGATGGTCATAGGTGGGTAAATGCTTTTGTAATGCTACTTTCATACTAGCGTTTCTAGCGCTTCCGTTTTATCCCAATTCGTTGTCAATGGGGTCAAAACATAAATGAACAGAACGGAATGCTCCAAAATGCATTCCGTTCCATTCTCATAACGGAGAGCAAACTGCAGCATGCTGCGGTTTTCTTTCCGTAATGGGATGCGGAGCAAGACGGATCCGTCCCCTTGACTTGCATTGGGGGTCATGACGTTTTCTCTTGACACAACCTGACACAATAGAAAATGGATCCGTCCCCCATTTCAATGACTTTCAATGGAGTTCATGACGGATGCAGGTGGTTGTTTTATTACAGAAGCGTTTTTGCTGAGCCCTGCTGGATCCAACAAAAACGCTAGTGTGGAAATCGCCTTACACTGATACTGTTCTGCCATCTAAGTGTAGGGTAACATCACAGGTTACTTTTCCATTTTTCTGGTCCATCAGAAGAACAGAAAACAAAGCAAAAAGACGTTTCCTTTATTTTGAGCATCTATTATGCTCATTTTGCATCTATTTTAGTAATTTCCATCTGAGATCCATTATTTTAGACTGAATAAAAGGACTTTGTGGCAGACTTTTTCTCCCCATCTGAAACAATGAACACATAAATGGCTAAAACTGATGCAAAATGAGCATATCCGGTGCTCACAATAAAGGATCCGTTTGGTTTTTGTTTTCCTTTTCGTTCTGCTGATGGATCAGAAGAACCTAGAAGAACCTAGCCTAAGGGTGGAACTGTATACTAGGGCTCATGCGCACAACCTTATTTCACATCCGTTACACATTTTTTGCAGATAGCATAAGGGCCCATTCATTTCTATGGGTCTGTAAAAAAACATGGTCTTTCCACAAATTGTGAAACTGTCCTTTTCTAGTCCACATTGTGGATTTTTAGGAATAGGGATAAGAAAAATGGTGAGTGCACATAGAAGGCATTTGTATTTTGTTATCATGGTTTGTGGACCTCAGTACGGACACAATCTTTTGTATGAGGCCTTACTAGCATGATATTATATTGTATGATATGTATCGTCTCTTTCATTAACATCCTTGTAGTCCAGAGAAATCTGATGAAACGCAGATCACTGGCTCTTTTTATCTTTACCACAACTCTCTAGTTTCACAAAACAATGTTTCCTTTCAGGTTATCAAAGGGGAGCAACTAAAGACTTCCAAGCTCGTCCTGTCTTCTACCCTTTTAAGGAAAGAAATATTTTCTATATTTTGTTTGATGGGAAGGAAATTGACAGCTCGTATGATTTGGTTAGACTCGTTGTTTACATTCATAAGTGGAAATTTTGTTCATGACCCAAACACGTTACGTTTAACATTTTAAAGGAATTTTGAGATACTGAAACTTCTGACAGTGTGCTGAAGGATATTTTCCAGAGCCCTTAATTGACTGGATAGTATTGCCTGGGGTACAAAATATCTTTGGTTATTCACCCCTGTACACATAGTGTCCCAAACGAAGAGGTTAAAAGAGGAAGAGCATAACAGACATCACTGAGAAGACAAGTCCATGTCTAAAAGTAAAGATAAGAAAAGTCATCAGTCTCAGAGTTGCGTTATTTAATGCCATGTAATTCATCTTCACGAAAAAGAGTTGTCTGAACCTGAAGTTCTTTTTTTAAAGAAATTAATACATTTTCTTCCAATAATATAATATGAAGGAAACTGATCCGTTCTACAGTATGATGGTTGACAATAATCCCCTTAAAGGGGTTGTCCAAATATTTAATATTGATGACCTATCCTCAAGATAGGTCATCAGTATGTCATCTGTGGAGGTCTATTGGATAGCAGCTGGGCTTGGTATTGCAGCTCAGCCCCATTCACTTGAATGGCCTGAGTTGCACCTAGGCCAAGTGACCAATGAACATGAAGTTCTTTTTTTAAAGAAATTAATACATTTTCTTCCAAAAATATAAAATGAAGGAAACTGATCTGTTCTACAGTATGATGGTTGACAATAATCCCCTTAAAGGGGTTGTCCAAATGTTTAATATTGATGACCTATCCTCAAGATAGGTCATCAGTATGTCATCTGTGGAGGTCTATTGGATAGCAGCTGGGCTTGGTATTGCAGCTCAGCCCCATTCACTTGAATGGCCTGAGCTGCACCTAGGCCAAGTGACCAATGAACATGAAGTTATTGCCCTAGGAAGAGGCTTTGTAGGTGCTGCAGCCTCTTCAAATGGATGATCGGCTGGGGGTGCTGGAAGTTGGACCCCACAGATCAGATACTGAGGATAGGTCATCAGTAGTGTTGAGCGAAGTAATAAAAAATTCAATTCAGCTGCTTTGCTGAATTTCACAAAGAAATTTGCTTTGTGGCTAATTACTTCATCACAAAGTGCATTACATTGTATATAGCGGCCACAATGACAGGGCACGACGATCAGGTTGCCCCTCCATCATTGAACCCTTCAGATGCCACGTTCATTGCTGACCATCAGTTTTTCCCTGAACAGACCCTGACACATTCCATATTGTTCTTGTGAAATAAGCCTTAAAGGGTTTGGGCACATTTGTGCAGACCCCCTCCTGGGAAGACCTGTGGTAGTGGAGACTGCATACAAGAGCTGCTCTTATTAGCCACATCTGCTCATGAACTCCATTCCTACAGAGATTCAGCTGAAGATCTGATCATCTGCATTCGGGATCATAATCCCTGACAAGTAGAGCAGAGAGGAGGAGGATACAGCTCTTTAGCTCAGTGTTGTGAAGTAACTTTTCCTCCTGTGTGATTAGGACAGGTTCTGTGTGTACTAATAGGACGGCGGCCATTTTATTTAGTAACATAGTAACATAGTTTGTAAGGCCAAAAAAAGAAATCTGTCCATCCAGTTCAGCCTGTTTTCCTACAAGTTGATCCAGAGGAAGGCAAAAAAAACCCTGTGAGGTAGAAACCAATTTTCCTCACTTTAGGGGGAAAAATTCCTTCCCGACTCCAATCAGGCAATCAGAATAACTCCCTGGATCAACGACCCCTCTCTAGTAACTATAACCTGTAATACCCTCCAGAAATACATCCAGGCCCTTGACACTTGAACTCTTTTAGTGAACTTACCATCACCACCTCCTCAGGCAGAGAGTTCCATAGTCTCACTGCTCTTACCGTAAAGAATCCTCTTCTATGTTTATGTACAAACCTTCTTTCCTCCAGACGCAGAGGATGTCCCCTCGTCACAGTCACAGTCCTCGGGATAAATAGATGATGGGAGAGATCTCTGTACTGACCTCTGATATATTTATACATAGTTATTAGATCTCCCCTCCGTCGTCTTTTTTCTAAAGTGAATAACCCTAATTTTGATAATCTTTCTGGGTACTGTAGCCCACCCATTCCAGTTATTACTTTAGTTGCCCTCCTCTGAACCCTCTCCAGCTCTGCTATGTCTGCCTTGTTCACAGGAGCCCAGAACTGTACACAGTACTCCATGTGTGGTCTGACTAGTGATTTGTAAAGTGACAGGACTATGTTCTCATCATGGGCATATTCTCCTAATCATTGCTCCCCAGACAAAACAACCCATTATAACTAATGAGAGGTTTTTCGGAATATATTTATCATGAAGTAATATTTACGTATTTTCATTTTCTTAATTCCCACAGAACCCCTTTAATGGGGTTGTTCGGGTTTATCTCTAAAACTGTACAACCATTTTAAGATGTGCCATAGTTATGAAAAATGTGGCAAACACTTTAGAAATGAAAACGCTGTCAGTTGATAATTCTAGGAGGAAGAACACAGGTATTGTAAGCTCTGAGTTGCTATTGCGTTGTATATACAGTACAAATACTTAGTAAAGCCTCATTCACACACAGATGCATGCTCTATTTTGTCCGTGTTCATGAATCCATCATGCCCATTATAGTCTATGGGTCAGTGAAAACCACAGCTGCAACACGGATGCTGTCCGTGTTTCACAGATCATTAAGAAGAGAAACTTTGAAAATTATTTTCAGCTGCGCAGTGTTAGTGGAACACCGGTCACACACAGCACTGCATTTTTTCTGGCATTTTAACACTTTTTTCACAAGAATGTTGTGGCTGGATAATTGCTGTAAATTAATAGTGAAGTATAAAGTGCACTGCAGTGCTTTTTAGTTTGTGGAGTTTTTCTGCACTTTTGGCGCACTTTTTGAGTCTGTTTTATTTTTCAAATTGCAGTATTCCCTTGGAGTGGCGTTTTTTTCTGGAATTTTTCCTAAAGGCTTCTGTATAGGAGGAAAAACACATGCAATGAATAGGAAAAAAAGCAAAATTCTTGTAAGAACAAATTAAAAATGTGTATAGGAGGTCTAAGGTCGAAAGGCGGGGGAGTTTAAGTTATACTTTTTTAAGTTATATTTTTCAACTGCATGTGGGAATCTAGCTGAAGGTCACTTGAAGGGAGGAGAAAAGAACCAGCTGCAGCTACACATCCGTCTTTAAATCACACTTCTTGCTGGCCCTGCTGTTTCCTGTATACGCAGGGGTGGGATTCAAATTTTTAAGAACAGGTTCCGTACTAAACGGCGGACATGCGGCGTTACGACACGTGTTTACATATACATGCCCCATATATATGGTACACATGCATAAATACACCATATATACACATACCACAACACTAAGCCTAAGGAGCTAAACTACCAGCGTTGCGAGTTTTTGTAAAGCACTGGCCCACACCTAATGTCTATCTGTACATGTTCCAACCCTGCCTAGTCTCCATTGTGCCCCCCACACAGTAGTTATGCCAGATTTGGGATGGTTGGGAGGTACTCATACATAAACAGACTACACTCACATAGACAGACACTACACTCACATAATCACATATACAATATACACCATACAGTATATAAATTACACCTAGGCTACACTTACAGTAGATTTACCTGCTCCATATACATTTTATACACATTTGTACCTAGCACTACAGACATATTTGCATACACATTATATTCAGTGCTATCCAGCATACAGCGCCCCATACCTCTTACATCCAGTGACTTCTCTGATGCAGACGTTTTCTTTTTCTCATCTTCTCCTTTCAGACCAGGCGCCATGATGATTTTTCACCCATCTCTCATCTCTGCAGTTTGACGAAAAGACATCTTAGGTTCCTACTTTTCCATCATCCTGCCACTCAATACTTAAAATGGGCACCAGTACAAAGAATATCCCTTATAATGTGTGCCAGTACAAAAAAAATCCCCCTTAGTGCCCCCATAATGTGTGCAAGTATAAAATATCCTTATATAATGCCCCTAGTAAATGCCCACATAGTGCTCCTCTCCTCTTCCCTACAGTGCCCCAATAATGTGCCAGTTTAAGATGCCCCCACAGTGTCCCCTATGACGTGCCAGTATAAATGCCCCCATAGTGTTCCCCATAATGTGCCAGTAATACCCCCATGATGTGCCAGCAATGCCCCAAGTAGATGCCCCCATAGTGGTCCCCATATGCCAGCAATGCCCCAAGTTCACTGTCCCTCAGACCGTTGGACTATAAAAAAAAACTATGAACAAATCCCTATGCACACTGCACATATCTTATTTTAAAGTAAAAAAACAAAACAGGAACAAATACAATACACTTTGCCCCCATCAGACCTCAGATGAGCCCACTGTGCCCCATCAGACCTCAGATGTGCCCACTGTGCCCCCATCAGGCCTCAGATGAGCCCACTGTGCCCCCATCAGACCTCAGATCAGCCCACTGTGCCCCCATCAGACCTCAGATCGGCCCACTCTTCCCCCATTAGACCTCAGATCGGCCCACTGTGCCCCCATCAGACCTCAGATCAGCCCATTGTGCCCCCATGAGACCTCAGATCAGCCCACTATGCCCCATCAGACCTCAGATCAGCCCACTGTGCCCCATCAGACCTGAGATAAGCCCACTGTGCCCCCATCAGACCTCAGATAAGCCCAATGTGCCCCCATCAGACCTCAGATAAGCCCAATGTGCCCCCATCAGACCTCAGATCAGCCCATTGTGCCCCCATCAGAACTCAGATCAGCCCACTGTGCCCCCATCAGACCTCAGATCAGACCCCTTTGCCCCATTAGATTAAAATAAAAAACCTTCCTGACCTCTGCTATTTCCAACAATCTCTGTTTTTTTTCTGACAGAGAGTGAAATAACACCGAGTTTCATGGCTGGATGTTTCAATAACACGAGAAGATATTATTCTAAGTAAGATAAGCCATGTTGCAGAAAGCCATTTAGTAACACCCACCCTCCCTGAGATCTGGTGCATTGAGATTTTCTTTGTCGTGACAATTTACAGAGAGATACGATCAGGCAAATAGAGCTTTGGAACAGATGCAATACCTGTAAGTGTTTGTTCTCCAAATCCTACCAGCTCAGACAGCTCATGTGTCGACACGCAAAGTTAGGAGATATTGTTATCAACACGTATTTTGAAATACCTTGACTATAATGATTTTAATTTGTCTTGCTCTCATATACCTCGAAACTATAGGAAAATCTCACGTACAATTAAATCATTATCCACCTAATTTGAGTACTATGTGCCAGAGACAAAACCTTAGAGGAAAAAAACATTGTGTGATTCACTTTTATATTTAGAACTCCAGGTTAACACACAGGGTGGTTCATGCCGAACAGTCCTTACATGGGGCATAAAAAGCCTATTAACTTGTCTGTAACATGATTAATTCCATTATTCACAGCTTTCAGTGTTGAAGAATCGCAACTGAGATCTTCTAGAGGTTTATTTTTTGTCTACCAAGTAGAAAACAGAAATAACTAGAAGACTCCCAACTAATGATGATTGAATAGATTTTACACAAATTAAATTTGTTTTGAATTTTCAAAAAATTTCAGTTCTAGCTTAATCCGAATCTGTTGCAGATCGTTTTGAATTAATCTCTCCCAAAAAAATGAAATTTAAAAATAAAATCCAATATTACAATTAGAGATGAGCGAAGTTATGAAACATTTGATTCAGCTGCTGTGCCGAATTTTACAACAGAATTCGCTTTGTGGCAAATTACTTTGTGACTAAGCACACTTCTTTGGATGTAACGGGTGCAATGACGCACCTGTCATTGAAACCCTCAGATGCCGTATTCATCACTGATCTGATCACAGCATCTGAGATTATCATTGAGAGCTTTCAGGGGGTTAATCTGGTAGAAAAAAAAAAACACCTCATCCATTTGATCGTGTAGAGGTCACTCCAGCCATCTTGATTGAAGACACTGCGCAAAATCTTGTGCTAAAATTAAAAAAAAAAATCAAGTTTGTCCCTGTCATTCAACACTCAGTACCGCATAATTGGAAGCAAGCTCTGACAAGTTTGATGGGGACCTCAGTGGACAGCCATTTTCAGGTCGCTTCACTGTCTGGACCACTCAAAGACAGTTACATAGTTGTCCCTAAGCCATTCTTGTGTTGTCTTGGCTGTGTGTTGTGTTCTTAGGTTCATTGGCCCTGATTTATCACACCTTCACTCCAGAATTCTGTCTTCAAAAAGTCGCACGATAGGGCTTTTGCGACTTTTTTGCGCATTTTTTTGCGACTTTTTGCATGTGTACACCACTGACTCCAGTTTGTAATATGGGTGGAAAAGTGGGTGTGGTTAGCCATGTTAATGAGTTTCACTCCAGATTTATCATTGCGACTTTTTAAAAAAAGTCGCAAAATAGTCGCAATCTCACTCCAGGAGGAGGGTGGAGTAGGAAAAGTGGAGGAGCTTCTCTAGACAGAAGTGTTAGGTTTAAGGACAAGACACATTTATCAGACAACCTGTGACGTTTGATAAATGTGGCAGAAAGTACTCCAACACAGACTGAAGCAAAACTGACTTCAAATATTTTCCTAATGATAAATTCCCCCCATTATCTTTTTGGAAGGTGAACCTTTGGTCCAGTCTGAGCTCCAGGACACTCTGGATCATTAAGAATATCTCTGTAATTTGCTCCTCAACTTTTACCAGTCTCCCTGTCTCAGCTACTGAAAAACACACCCCGGCATGATGCTGACACCACCATGCTTCACTGTATGGATCATATTGGGCAGATGATGGGCAGTGCCTTGTTTTCCTCCAGACATGATACTTAGAATTAAGGCCAAGAGTCTTTTAGGTGCCTTTCGGCAAACTTCAAATGGCTTTCATGTGTCTTTTACCGAGGCTTCTTCCTGGCTACTCTCCATAAAGCCCAGATTGGTGGAGTGCTGCAGTGATGCTGGACCTTCTGGAAGTTTCTCCCATCTACACAAAGGATCTTTGGAGCTCATATACAGTTATGCAACTGAACAGGAAGACTCTGAAACGGGACCTGAGTAGAAGAGCCCACAGTCATTCTAAGCACATCGGTCACACACAGTGACATCAGTGGCGTGGGTGGATATTCACTCAGCAAATATTTATTTATTTCACAGAGAACCCCTTAAATAACCACTGTTATTCACCCTGATGTGAAACAAGTTTTGTGTCTACATGTAAGTTATCACTCAAATTTACAGACATTACAAGCACTGTTCTGAAGTTTTAGGGAGGAGGTTTCACTTCCACATTCCTGTGTGCCTCAAATGATACCTGAACATCAAGTATGTACCTGGTAAAATAATAATCTCAAGATGATTTCTTGTCGAGATAAATAAATCAACTTCCACAATGAAGTTTAATGTATCTGATGATATAAATAGATGGGGAATTGTTTAGGGTAATGGTAGACATTACCAGCAAAGATTTGTGTCCTTGTAGTCCCTGCCATAGTATCCAGTAGTCCCTGTCATAGTATCCACTCTCCTTTGTACTCTATCCAGCTCCAGGGAATCCTTTCTATAGACTGGTGCCCAGAACTAAACTGCATGTTCCAGATGAGGCCCCACCAGAGCTTTATAAAGTAGTAATATTACATATCCTTTTTATTCTTATGAATTTCCTTTGGGGTGATTTTAATGACACAGTGTGACCTTTATACTGGTCTAGTCATATTTGTTTTTTGGTAATATTACATTCCTGTCCTGCAAGTCCATGTCTCGTTTAATACATGACAATATCTGGCTAGCCTTAGAGGCAGCTGATTGATATTGTATGCTGTTATTTAATCTATGATCTACAAGTATGCCCAAATCCTTCTGTACAAGACACTCTCCCCATGTTACCTCCCCTAGGACTTATGATGTCTGGCGATTATTACTACCAAGATGCATAATCCACATTGAACCTCATTTCTCTCATTGAGTTAATGTCAATAGACAGTCTGTCTCTATTTGTCCAGTATTTCGATGCTGCTGATAAATCTACTGCCCAATTTGTGCCCAGAAGTAAAGGACCTCATGAGAGAGGAGATCAGTATCCCTTTACATGTGTTTCTTTCTGCCAAATAATGCCACTTCTCAGCCGAAGGAAATTCTAAGTACACAACTTGCATCACTGGTAACTAGACACAAGGAAGTCAGGATCTTGCTGAGGTTAGATAATGTACATCAGGCTCCCCTGACACTGAAAGGGTTAGTGTGTTTTCCATGCCTGTAGGCTCAGTAGCATGGTGAAACATGCCTTCCAACTTTTATCAAGATAAACACTAAGGTGCTATCCTACAGAGACAAATGTATAACAGCTGCATCACAAGAATGAATCAAAGGAGAAAACACTCTTCTCAGTGGTCATAAATCTAAAAAAGATGCAATTGCTGGGTTCTCCCTCTTATGTAACAGGTGGATGCTGTGCAAGCTTGTCTTGTGTCTGCCATGTGTACATGTTATGTGCACATTTGCTAACCATTTTGTATTCTAAATAGAAATTGAAGCAACCTTGCGAATAATCTTTATTAAAAAAAATAGTTTGTGTCTACAGCCCCTGTGCTGACTGATGTGTCTACATGGTTACACACTTCAAAATATAACTACAGACATGTGTATTCATGCTTCCTGTGCCCACACATGTGCAATCACAGGTCTTGTAAAAAGCCATAAACCTGTGCGATCATTACATGACTACATATGGAGCTAAGCAAGGCAGGTTCCCATGCAATGACTACAAGCAGAGCTCTTGAAAGACATAAAGAATTAAGGGTGCCTGATTGGGGCTTGCAGAAACCCATTTGCTTTCTGCCAAAAAAAACATCCCTTCGATTTTCAGTCTCATAAAGTTCTGCAACACAATTTGCCATGGGTGACTTTCACTCTAATATCAGATTATATGAGTAGTTTACAGAACTTTTCACTATCTAGTGAATAAGTTAATGTGTTAACACTGGCGACAAGCAATATTACTTTATATTATATTCATTACAAACACACTTCCAGTAATGGTAGTTGTAATGATTACTAAGCTTAGATTTTAGTAGAAATAACATCTTTGCAGAGCTTAAGGGAGAAACAAAAAAGTTAATACAAAAGAGAGAAGTATCAGGCTTACTGTTATACTTTTTCTTTTTATTGGATCCACTTCTGGCTTTAAATATAGAAGGAAGATCCAGCATCCATAAAAACAGAGCCCTTATTAGATATGATTAAAAATATCCATCACAGGAGAAGAGCCAAGCACTGACTGGGTTAAAACAAAACTGCATCAAAAACAGCACCTAGCATAGCATGCAAGGAGGATCAGAATCTATAGCCATAGTACATATATAGCAATGTCGATGTAGCCCTTGTCTTTTAGATTCTTTTAGGTTTCCCTAGCTTGGTAGGCCCTGCAAAAGAGCTATAATCCATTTGTCTATCTGGATACTGACTTCTGCCTCTTTCCTCGATCCTGCTTTTCTGCTGCCTGACCTGACCCATGCCTGTCCACTGTACTAACCCTGAGTCATCTGCCCTGACCTCTGGACTGGTTCACTGATTCGCATGTACTCTATTAGCTCTGACCTCTGCCTGTTTCCTGGCTACATGTATTGCCTCATCCGTTGGTGCTTGGCATCAGTGTCTCTGACCCAAGTGGGTCAGCAGCTAATCACACCAGGACTATTCCAAAAGGTAGCTGCCTGGTGGCTGCCCTGCAGTGAAGCCTAGATCCCGATGTACATGCTATAAAGGGAAAGCCAGAGGACCACCAGGACAATGCCCTCAGGACTAGCCCAATGTTAAATGGGTTGGTGGGCACAGCAGGTCTAAACTCATAGCTGAACACTCACAGCCCCAACTGAACACATTGACCATTGTCTCAGCTGCAGTTCCACCTCCGTCTCTGGTTTTGCCTGTTGAAAGGTCTGGTTTCTGTCTGTTGCTCCCACGCTATGATGGAGATCCCAAGCTATGTCGTGGCTAAGGTCTCCCTACATTTTTTTCTGAAGAGAAAATATATTCCCCTTACCATTTTTGAGGAGTATTTTACCCGAGGAGGAGTACAAAAGTTGCAGTAATTCAAATACGTAATATGTCGACCTGCAGTTGTTCACATCTGTGTTGGAGGCTCCATTTGGGGCTTCTGTTGCAGATTCTGTCAAAAAGACCAGACAAAAAAAGCCGGACTTTTTTGTCTGGTAAAAATACAGAATCCCATACCAAAAATGAACGGACTCAATCATAGTCAGTGGACTCTGTTCAGGTCTGGCACTTCCATTATTTTTGTTGCTCTGCTCAACCAATGGTCCAGTACTGTCCAATATAGTATATTTTCTCTGTACTTTATCACTTGGCTTTAATAGCCTGCCTGCATTCACTAAAAAGTCTACATCTGCAAAGATTTTGCTGCTAGTATTTTTGTTTTTGAGCTCAGTGCCTTTTTTTTTAAATGCAGCCTGTTGTAGGTATGGTTTAATATTTTCTCCCATTGGATTTCAAAAAGCCAGAAAAAAACACGTACAAAATGGTGCTAAATAAAAACCTGCACCAAAACATCATTATGAATGGCTTGAACCACATGGCATTTTTTACATGCTTTTTAAAACACTGAAAGAGAAGTCTTCACAAAGGATACCCTAACAGTGTTTGTAACACTGACACATTCCTTTTATGGGGCCATGGGGTACTACAGTTGTGTATAGTTTTTGCAGTATATTGTTATGTATTTTAAATATTCCTCCTCCTCTCTTGGTAGGCGTGGGCTGGTCCTGCATCCTGCCAGGAGTGCGAGTTCCTGTGCTGACAGAGAGTGGAGAGGAAGCACACGCCTGAGCCATTGCTCTAAAAAAGGATTCTCTAGGGAGATCAAAGACATAAAGAATCAAGTAAATCCTTGAGAAGACAGACAGCAGAGTGTACAGCTAAAACCAGCAACTGTACACACTGCTGTGAGGTGAGGGACTACGGCTAAGACTCTCTCAGAATAATACTAGGGTAGTTCAGTACAAGTGTTAAAATGCAGCCATCCAACTTGCCTCCATATTCCTTACTGATGTCTGAAAATTGCACTTGAAATCAGCTGCTAATGAATATATTTGAAGTTCCACGTGGCACTTAGTAAAAAAGACTTTTACATGTTTAATTCTGGCCTCGTTCTTTCTACTGATGGCAGTCCTTTCTAGTGATAGCAGTCAGAAAAATATGGAATACACAAGGAAGGTATCCGTAATTTGCACATCCATTTTTGCGGGCAAGGCCATGCTCACGAGGAGAACTTAAGAACTTTTCAGTTCTGCCCACAATAGTGATGCCAGTAAGGAGAGATGGGGTGGGGTGTAGAATCAAGTCTCTGGCTAAGGACTAATTTAGACGGCTGTATGTTACTTTCTGCATCTGATCCGCAATTTTGCAGATTAGACGCAGACCAATCCCTCTGTGGGGCCCAAAAGATGCGGACAGCACTCCGTGAGCTGTCCACATCTTTTCTTCCATTCCACGGCGCTGCCTGCAAAACAAATAAAACACGTTCTATACTTGTCAGAGAAAATCGGGACATGGCCCCATTGAAGTCTATAGTTCTGCAAACATGTGGAATGCAATAGTTTTTTTTTTTGTTTGTTTGTTTTTTTACGGACATGCTGAACTGACCACAAAAAAAGGCTCTGCATTTTTGCGGACTGCAAAAAACATACAGCTGTCTGAATGAGCTTATATTTCGAGTTCATCCCTGAATATTTGTTTAAATTTTAGAATTTATCATTTTGAGAGACACAATTTCAAAAGTTTGTTTTTGCTTTCATTTTAATATAATGTCCATGATTTAGAATATTGCTTTCATACTTATATAATAGACTGACTGAGCACCAAATCATTGCTGTCTATCATACGTGACCCTTGCATGTTCTGTTCACAGGAATGTCAATCTTGGCACAAGAAAATACTGTAAAAGTGTAATTAATGAATATTTCTCCTGGTGTTTTATTTCGTGAACTTTTATTTGAATGATCCCTTAAATCCTGCTGTGAGCACATAGTTTGAAAAGCAACATTTCAAATGGTATTACCTAACCTGGCACGTGGAAACGACAGAACCGGGGGAATTGCCAAAACAAGCCATTCTCCGTATTAGATGCAGGTGTAATAACATTTCCAAATAAGTTAAAGAATTTCTGAATATGCATGAATGCCTGAGAAGTTTTTCTTTAGTGAATATTGAACAATAGGTTTATGTGGCTGTGATGCTAATAAATGTTCATTTGACCAGGTGGGGTATAAGAGTTCATATTTTTCTGCATAAAAATGTCTGGAGGACAATTTGTTAATATTGCACACCATTAGGCCCTTTAGGCTACCTGCACACTGGCGGATTATGCACAGTTTTTCATGGCGGATTCTCATGCAGAAAACCCCCAGCATGATACAGTAGCAGCGAAGTGTATGAGATTAGACAAATCTCATGTACACTTTGCTTTTTTATTCCATGCAGATATTCATCTGCTGTGCAGATTATGAAATCCACAGCGTATCAGTTCTTTGTGTGGTTCTTTTGTGTGGATTTCATCCTTTTTGATGCAAAGGTGAGATCTGAGGCAAAACTTCACTAAATTCACAATTAACACGTGTTTTTTTGGTGCGGATTTGGGGTGGAAACACAAAGAAATCTGCATGAACATTTGTGTGGAATTCCTGCAAGACAGCCCACATCCGTGTGCAGGTACAGTAACTTTAGGGTAATGACACATGAGACGGATTACCTGAATGTTTTTCCTGCTGTTTTCATGTGGATTTTCTACATACAAATCTGTACTGTGTGCAGGTAGCCTTAAATTTCCATTCAGCACTGACTGGTTATCAGAAAGAACTAGTGTAATATAAAAAAATATAAAATGCAGGAACACCAATAGTAAACTCATCAAATTGTGTATTATATAACATGTATAGAAATGACTACAGTGTTGAAAAATGTCCAAAAAAAATTGAAAAAAAATGTCCAAAAAAAATTGAAAAAAATTTTTTTATAAAAATTTTTTTTTAAATTTAGATTCTTGGCAAATACATTTTATTTGCCAAGAATCTCAATTTCATAAAAAAAATTGTTCTAAAAAAATTTTTTTCAAATTTTTTTTTGGCATTTTTTCAAATAAGCGTAGCATTAACACCAGAATACCTTCTACCACTATGGCATTGTTGTACTTGATTTGCTTTGCAGGGTGCTGTTGCATTGTATCTTTTTTCTTTGTGTATTTAGCCATAGCAACGTGCATCTGCTCATTTATTTGGTGGTGCTGACTGACCCCCTTTTTCTTTGCAATTTACATTGGAGATGTGGCTACTCCATTTCAGTTGTGCACTCCTGACCAGCCTGTCTGCCCCAGAGTCTGATTTTAATTAGTGTAAGTATAAAGCTGTGCTTGCATGCTGGTATCTGAATTCAATGGAAGCCATTTTGGCATTGAAATGAAAGCACATGGAGCCTTCACTCCCTGAACTTTATGGTGATACATAACAGGTAGTATTTAGTGTTAGGCCCTGTCTTACAGAGATCGCCTTGACGTTTGGCAGACGGGCTCAGATAATTTTGTACAAAATGTATTTGCCAAGAATCTCAATTTCATAAAAAAAAATTTTTTATAAAAAAATGTTTTTCAAAATTTTGTTTTACATTTTTTCAAATAAGCGTAGCATTAACACCAGAATACCTTCTACTACTATGGCATTGTTGTACTTGATTTGCTTTGCAGGGTGCTGGTGCATTGTATCTTTTTTCTTTGTGTATTTAGCCATAGCAACGTGCATCTGCTCATTTATTTGGTGGTGCTGACTGACCCCCTTTTTCTTTGCTATGGGGGCTAATGCACTGAAATGGTGGCTGAGGGAAATAAAAGAGCGGCTGCCCCTGTCATCGGTGGCTATTCTACATGACGTCAGCCTAGGGACTACGGTTCCAGCTTGAGGACTTCAGAACTGCTCTTCTGCCCAACCTTAAGCCTACGGCTTCAGTTGGAGTCCAGGTTAGGAAGATTGGCTCACCCAGCCACATGCTTCGTTGTTTACGGCTGGCTCCCTAAGTTTGCTGCTACCTCCTCTCGGTGGGTGCTCGCCCAAACTGGGGTGCTAATAGCTGGGGTACTTGGTCCTGGGTCCCCCTGAAGTCACAGAGATTTAATCCCTGGCATGTTAGAGGAAGGGTGAATCGCTGTGACATGCGCCATCTGGTGTCTTTGTTGGGACTGTACGCTGCTGGCTGTTGGCTATCCAATAAAGTCCAGGAGCGTTGCACCCTCACCCTGTGTTGTCTGAGCAGTGTTCCACCCACGGGTAAGGAGCACGGGTGTTCAGTGGTATGAGCCCTGGCCCTGCTCTGTCTTTATAAAAATGTCCAGACTGGGGGACTAGAGCACCCACTGACCCTTGTGTCTCCACAGTTACCTCTGCCACAACCCTCCTCCTCAGCACCCAGATCCATCTCCCAGGTCCTGTCCAACACACAATCATTGGTACCATCATCCTCACCCTCCATGCCACTTTTAACAGACTGTGATATGTCATTGTGTGCTCCTTGGTACCCTTCCTTAGCAAAGCCCAGCCAATAGTCATGAACAGGGTTTTAGAGATATAAAAACCTGTTGCCTACACTGTAAAATGACCCATATAGATAGCATGGAATAATCTGTGCAGTATCGGTAGCACATTAATTCATCTCGGTGAATCTGTGTGCTATTTACTTCATGCATAGTTTGCCTAAAGAATATTATGACATGACTGGCTTCATAATTTGAAAGCCTACAGGGCTTGCTTTGTTCAAATATTTCCAAATGTGACATTTATTACTACTGTGTCCCTTTAAACTGTGCCTTCATTACTGATAAACCACTGCAGATATTACACAGCAACCTATTGTTCAGAAATGTTCTGTGCACTCTCAGCCCTAAATATAAATAGGGTTAAAGAACAAACAAATAAAATGTGCATTACTGAATGACAGTGACTCATTGCAAAGTTTCTGTTTGCTTTGGTTGCCTCTCATAGCCCTAGTAATCTATCTGCAATCAAACAGAGCACTGAATAACACACATTATTTGCTCAAACCATCTACTACATGAGGCCCTTCATATTATTCACTAATACTATTCCAGTAACAATTCATCAGGAGATTAGCTGCTTACCGCACACTTTGATGACATTTCTACATTTCAGCAAATAAACATAGTATTGAAAAATATACTGCTAGCATTGTCTGGTGACACAGTATCACGACATTATAGCTGAAGACAATGAAATGATGTGTAGTAGAATTTATTAGCTGAAGTTAGAGATGAACAATCCAAAAATTCAGGAATCCGAGATTTGTTTCAGGACAATCAAGAGAGAGAAAAAAGAGTTTCCAAGGAAACCTGGAAACGGCAAATCTGATTCGGTCCTGAAATCAAATTTTAAGACATTTGCGTATTTAGGTCAATGGTTGTAGAATCACTGTGCCAACTGGTTTAACTTTGGGCTAGTCCTGAAAGTGTTATCCTGACGGTCCCCAGGTTTTCACCCTTTACCCCCTATAAAGGGATTTGGTCTCGCTGCAGGGGGGTCAACAGGCCGTTATGTCTTGGAATAGTCCTGGTGTGGTTGGCTGCTGACTCGAGTGGAGACACTAGTAGTGCGTATCAGGTATCAGACACTAAACACAGGAAACAGGCAGAGATCAGGGCTGGTAGAGTTTATGCAAATCCAAAGGCCAAGGCAGGTGGCACAAAATCAATACAATGAACAGGCACAGGCCAGGGACCAGGAATAAAACAGACAAACATAACACATAAAATGCTCTTTTTCAGGTTCTAGCAAGCAAGGGAGACCTAGCAAGATCTGTAAAGACCAATTGATCAATCAAGAACTGAAAGAAATAGCCAGGTATACATAGGAGCAGCTGATTAGCAATTTGACATAGATCCTAGCAGTGCTGCAGAGGTACAATAAATGCAAGCTCTAATTCACACACAGGAAGGCAGTGCCTACTTGTGCACACTAGATATGGCTGCTATAGTAACAGTACCCCACTTCACCCCATCTCTTCTTTGGTCTGGATACTTGCAAAAATTCATTCAGGAGAGTAGGGGGGTAAAAATTCTGTAAAAGATCCCAGGATCTCTCTTTTAGTCCAAAGCCTTCAGAACTAATAGGAGAAACTACAGGAGTAGAACACTGGTTGGAAAGACTGGCTCAGAAACTCTCTGCATACAAGCAGAGACCTGTAGTAGGGAAGACTTAGTCTCACGCCTAACCTTAAAGAAATAATTGGCCAAAGAGTCAGACGCTGGTACTTATGGCTCAACAGATTTTCCAATAACAAGGTTTCCTTTGGCTTGGGTTTCAGGTGCAGAAAGAGAGTAGACTCTACCCTTCGGTCGAGGGGTACCTGGGACCAGGTCAATAGGAAGACAGGCATATGCAGAAGGCAGATCTTGCAGATGTTGGAGTACAGGTGGATTCCAGACAGGCTGCACAGTATTCAGGCATCTACAGTGACAAGCAGAACCCCAACGAAGAATCTGCCCAAGTTCAAGTCAAGAGCTGGACTGTGTAGAAAGAGCCAAGGCAGTCCCAACAGAGGTGGACAGGTAGACTCTGGCAGAACATACAAGGACATTTTCTCGAAATGGAGCTTGCCCAGTCGAAGCTTTAAGGGCTCAGAAAGAGTCTTTCTATTGACACAGATAACCACCAAGGCCTTTTCCCAATGCTGGATGGGTATATGGTACTGGTTCACCAAGGACTGATGCAGGATACTTCCTGTCGAACCAGAGTCTAGGAAGGCCTAAACGGTAAACTTTGTATCACCAGAAGATAAAGATATAGATAATGAGACAAGGACGGCGGGGCATGGAATGAGGTACGAGAACGGAGCCTCTAGGAGCCGGAGCAATGCTCCCCCCTGCTCCTAGAGGCTAATTTGCATACAACAAAAGTAAGAATTCTAAAGGAACAGGGGTATCAATAAACCTAACAATAGCAGAGTTAGATTCTGCTGACATTAGCACATTGCTAATGTCAGCCAGTGTAAGGGGGTAAATTCTGATGACAGAAACCCTTTAACCAACTGATGAGTGGAGGTGTAGGGAATAGGAGCCATAATGATCTTATATTAATGGACCATCTTTAGGATAGGCTATCAGTATCAAAATCCTGGGAAGACCCTTTAATGACTGAAACCATATGCCACAAGAAGTAATTCACAAAACCTGTAACACAATCCCTTCTCATGTTATAGAATAAAAGTTAACATGTGGTCCAAATACTCCTGCAGATGTCTGTTCTACCTTTGGCTTACTTCTACTCCTCTTTAAGAAGAACTCAGATCATTGTCAGGTGATGGGTTAAACAATGTTTCTCTTTATTTGTTTTAAAATTGAAATAGAATTTTACAGATCGTAAGAGAGGATCTGGGTATAGTCCTTAAAAATGCTTTCTTTGGAACTTGCCAATAAAATGTATACAATAATCTGTAGCACATTATCCTGCAAATTATTTTGCAGTACTCTTATTGTCTACACCACTGTAAAACTTGTAGCATGTGTTTCACATTTACTACAGAATTTATAGTCTAAATTCAACTGTCCTATGGTATATGGTATGTTCTTAGGTTTATCTGGAGAGACTGCAGCCAAGCCACAGGCTTAATTATGTGTCAAGATTTCTACCTCCTGACAGTCATGAAGTCTGGTAGGCATGACATTTGTACAAATACAACAGCTTACTTCTGGCTAATCAGTTATACTCAAAAGACGGCATATAGTGCTGAGAAATTGCTGAGTCTACCAGCCTGGAAAGGGTTACAAAAAAAGAGAACCAGCTAGAGTAATTATCCACAAATGTAAAAAACTTGGATCAGTGGTGAACCTTCCCAGGAGTGAGCAGCCTACAGAAACTTCACCAAGAGCACCCGCCCAGGAAGTCGCAAAAGAACCCAGATGAACATCTATAGAAATGCACTCACTTGCCTCAGTTAAAAGGGGTTGTCCTCTTTATATTGATGACCCCTCCTCAGGATAGGTCATCAATATCAGTTCTGTGGGGGTCCAACTACCGGCACCCATGCTTATCAGCTGTTTGATGAGAAGGTAGCGCTGCCTTCTCTTCATTGTTTACCTGCTTGTCATCGCAACCACAGTGATGGGCAGGTGTACAGTAATTACACCTAAGCCATCCCATTCACTTCAATGGGAAGGCTCCTTCCTACTCAACTGAATAGGAAGGAGCCATTCAATTGAAGTGAATGGGACGGCTTAGGTGTAATCACACCTGCCCACCGCTGTGGTTTGCGATGACAAGCAGGTAAACAATGAAGAGAATGCAACACTCATACAAGTGCTGCTTTCTCTTCAAACAGATGATCGTCGGTGGTGCCTGGAGTTGTCCCCCTGCCGATCTGATACTAATGACCGAGGATAGGTCATCAATATAAATAGAATGGACAAACCCTTTAATATCAATGTACACAATAGAATTAGTCAGTGTATCATGCAGAATGAAACAAGTACGCAGGTGCACATAAATCATATCAGCATTCTATAAATGTACAATATATGATCTATATATAAACTCCTCATCTAATGTATAAACAGAGGTTCTTAGCAGTCAGGGATTTTATGGGCCCCACTCTCCTTTAATTTAGATGCCCATGAACAGCATAGAGATAGATCTAGAGTTAGGTTCTCAGTCATATTGAGGTTACCTTGCTGTTGGTGGATTCCACAATTAGAAAGACACTGGGCAATAATTTAATCCATTGGAGAGCTGCAACATGGAAAGCACTGCTGACCAAAAAAACCCCACAACCCCACAAGAACACATCTCACTTTTGCAAAACAAAAAACAAAAACAAACTTCTAGATGAGTGGACTGTGGACTATGAGTCAAAGGTTGAACTTTTTGGAAGACAGGGGTCTCATTACATCCAGGGGCGGTCTTGGCATTTCTGGGGCCCTAAGCAAAGTTATGTCTGGGGGCCCCCCCCAATGACACCTCACACCCCTGATGACACGGCCTCTGATGACACGCCCCCCCCCAATGACACACCCCCTACACCTCACTGGAGGGGGGGTCAAGGTTGCCCACAGCCTATGGCGTGTGCCAGACTCCCAGCTCTCTATTGGCTGGGCTGCAGGGGCGTAGCTAAAGGCTCATGGGCCCTGGTGCAAGAGTTCAGCTTGGGCCCCCCCGCCTAATACAGCGCCCCATACCTCTTACATCCAGTATAATACAGCGCCCCATACCTCTTACATCCAGTATAATACAGCGCCCCATACCTCTTACATCCAGTATAATACAGTGCCCCATACCTCTTACATCCAGTATAATACAGCGCCCTATACTTCTTACATCCAGTATAATACAGCGCCCCATATCTCTTACATCCAGTATAATACAGCGCCCCATACCTCTTACATCCAGTATAATACAGCGCCCCATACCTCTTACATCCAGTATAATACAGAGCCTCATACCTCTTACATCCAGTGACGTCTCCTCGGATGTAGATCTTCTCTTTCCTCATCTTCTCCTTTCAGACCAGACGCCATTTTTCAGCCATTTCTTATCTCTGCAGTTTGACAGGAAAAAAAATCTTA
Source organism: Rhinella marina (assembly GCA_900303285.1). Lineage (NCBI taxonomy): Eukaryota > Metazoa > Chordata > Amphibia > Anura > Bufonidae > Rhinella > Rhinella marina. Next base: position 141,896 of record ONZH01017520.1, read on the forward strand.
GTTTACTACTTTTCCATCATCCTCCCATCTTCTGGACAAATCATCCTACCACCCCAGTACTGTGCCACTAGTACCACACAGAAATAGCCCTTCAATAATTATTGGCACACAGTGTCCTAAAATAACCGCGCCCAGCAAATACTGTCCTGTAATAGTGTGAACATACCGTCCCCCAGAAATAACTGCGCTGATACTGTGCCAGGGTGCCCCCCACAGTAATAGTGCCCCCCACAGTACTAATGTCCCCACTGTGCCCCAGAAGTAATAATGCTTCCAATGTGCCAGTAAGAAGTGCCCCCAAAATTTCACCCTAATAATGTGCCAGTAAAAAGTGCTCCCCACCCATAGATGCCCCCCAAATTATGTGCCAGTAAGAAATGCCCCAATAATGCGCCAGAAGTTCCCCCCATTGATTCCCCCTCAAAATCATGTGCCAGTAAGAAATGCCCCCAGTGCCCCCATGTGCCAGTAAGAAATGCCCCCAGTGCCCCATGTGCCAGTAAGAAATGCCCCAGTGCCCCCATGTGCCAGAAAAATGCCCCTAGTGCTCCCATGCCATAAAGAAATGCCCCCAGTGCCCCCATGTGCCAGTAAGAAGTGCCCCCAGTGCCAGTAAAAATGCCCCAGTGCCCCCATGTGCCAGTATAAATGCCCCCAGTGCCCCCATGTGCCAGTAAAAATGCCCCCATGTGCCAGTAAAAATGCCCCGTGCCAGTAAAATGCCCTCAGTGCCCCCATGTGCCAGTAAAAATGCCCCCATGTGCCAGTAAAATGCCCCCAGTGCCCCCATGTGCCAGTAAAATGCCCCCATGTGCCAGTAAAAATGCCCCCAAAATGCCCCCAGTGCCCCCAATTGAGCTCCGGTCGGTGACTGCTACAATAAAAAAAAAAAAAAAAAATTTAAACACTTATACTTACCTCCATGGTGCTGGCAGCGATGCGATGCAGGCCTCTTCCGGCCTGTGTCCCGCGCTGTACGGCTCAGGCGGCGCGATGACGTCATCGCGCCGCCTGAGCCGTCCTCTGATAGGCTGCAGGCCCAGTGCCTGCAGCCTATCAGAGGAACGGGCAGGGGAGACGCCTCTCCCTCCCCTGCCCCAGTGCAATACAGGCATCTGTATCAACGTCCTGAGGACGGCGATACAGATGACTATGGAGATGAGCTCTTCCACAATGGAAGCGCTCATCTCCCTCTGCAGGCGGTCTTGGGCACCGGCACAAGAGAAGAGCGTGGGGGCCCCCTTGGACGCCGGGGGCCCTACGCAAATGCATAGGATGCGTGGTGCCCAAGACCGCCCCTGATTACATCTGGTATAACGCTAACACTCCACCATATGGCAGTATGATAAGAACATCATACCAACAGTAAACAAGGTGGTTGTGGTGATGGTCTGGGGTGGATCTTCTGCAGGACATGAACTTGGCTTGTCATAATTGATTGAACCATGATTTCTGTTCTCTATCAGAAAGTCCTGAAGGTTAAGCTCAAGCGCAGTTGGCTTATCCAGCAGGACAATGATCTGAAGCAAACAAGCAAGTCCATCTAAGTATGTGTCAAAAGGAACAAAACTAAGCATTTGGAGCGGCTAATCCAAAGGTCTAGCTTGAATCCCATTGAGATACTGTGGCAAGATTTTGAATGGGAAGTTCATGTCTGAAAACCCTTCATTGTAGCTGAATTAAAACAATACTGCAAAGAAGAACAGGCAAAAATTAATCAACAGTGATGAACAAGATTCGTACATTATCTCAAATCTAGCTAGTTGGTTTAGGGCAGTGGTGGCAAACCTATGGTATGGGTGCCAGAGGTGGCACTCAGAGCTCTCTCCGTGGGCACCCGCAACCTGGAAACAGTCTATGGTGTACCAATATGCCTTAGACTTTTCTTGCCCTTCATCAGCACACGGACCTCTATGAACAGCACAGGCAGCGCAATTGAGTGTAGGAAGGCTATTATAGCCTTTATCTAGTGATAAAGTATATGGAAGATATTGGACTGTAGTATTCAGGTTAAATTGCCGTGTTGGCACTTTGCAGTAAATAAGTGGATTTTGGGTTGCAGTTTGAACACTCGGTCTCTAAAAGGTTTGCCATCACTGGTTTAGGGGATGGGGAGTGCAATTAGTTTTTTTTTTAGAATGGGTGATATAGGTTTTGAATAAATCTTTATCTTGAATAAATTGAATAATGATTTAAAAGCTGCAGTTTGTCTTTACTCCTGTCGTCTTTATGTTATATTTAAGTGATTGTCTCACTTCATAAAATGGCATTTATCATGTAGAGAAAGCTAATACAAGGCCCACTGATGCAGCCCTGATACAAGGCTGGCTCTTTTTCTTATAGTGTGCAAGCATGGTCACCACTGACGGATTACATTAGTGTATAATGTGATGGAAAAATGCATCAAGCCAGCAAAGGAAGCAATATAGATAATAGTAATACATTAGTGAGTGCCTTGTATTAACTTTCTCTACATGATAAATGCCATTTGATGAAGTGACACAATCTCTTTAAAGATAGTTGGATGAACTGAAACTTTAAATCTGACAAATTGGCAAAGATAGAGGAAACTGATTGAGGGGCAAATACTTTTTTCACAGCTGGACCTACTATACAGAAAAACTATGCAATATTGGACCATTACAGAAACTGTCTGGCACTAGCTGCCCCTCCCAATCCCATTTTGCTACTTGGTGACAAGAACCTGTACATCCCTCTCTAGATATACTGCATTGTTGGCAAACAAGGGGATGGGAAATTGGCTCAAGGACATTTGAAAAGAGATGAAGGGAAACAAACACCATCTGTTTTAGATGACCCATGTACATTTGTGCCTGCATTGCTGAGAAAAATAATATATGCAAATAAGCCTCTAGGAGCAAAGGGGGCGTTGCCATTACACATAGAGTTTCCTCTAGCTGCTGCACCCCTGCACTTTGATTGACAGGGCCCGGCATCATCGCGCATGGCCCTGCAATCAAGGTGGATTGAGTTGCAGAGAACAAGGAGACTCTAGGTGTAACGACAACACTCCCGTTGCTCCTAGAGGCTCATTTGCATATAATAAAACATAATTTTTCTCAGCAATGCAGGCACATATGAACATAGGACCACAAATGCCTTCAGCTGCCAAGTGCACATGTAACAGGTCAGCCGGTTTCATAGGTACAAATCTGCTGCCCTTTAAATCCATATACATCATACAATTCAATTCATAACTACCCTGCAGCTGAGCTGCCAATTATACCCTCTGGTTTTAGTTTTCTGGTCTGGTGACCAAGAAGAGTTAACAGGCTGAGAAGAATGATTTCAGTGTCTCATGCAAAAACATTGATTCTGTGCTGTTCTGACTAATTTACTTCATAAGATGATCACTATGAACTTATGGCAGGTGTATATATAGGTCTCCTAATCTACCATGCATATGTGAACAGATTCCAAAAAATATCCACAGGGTCAAGCTATTAATGTGAAACAATTTTGGCATTCAAATCTGTCCTTAAAAAGTTGCCAAGTTGTCTAGCCGTCTTAATATTACATTCATTATTTACATAGATGTCAGGAAAGGCTCAAATAACTATTTGCACTTTAGTAATTCCCAAAAATGTGTTGTACGGATATAATACCCTGTGTGCTTCACTTGTTAAGTGAAAAAGAGGGGTCTAGATTTAGTCCTGAGTTTTTTTAGTTTTTCAATGCTGCCAGCTTTTTTTCAGCAGAATGAATGTCAGTATATACAGTGCTGGCCAAAAGTATTTTTGACTGTAGGGACCGTGTTCTTTTCTTTGAAGGCCTCTTTTTTTTTTCCCTGTAAACTCTATGTTGATGCCTTTTCCCAAAAAGCTCTACTTTTGTCTCATCTGACCAGAGAACATTCTTCCAAAAAGTTTTTGGCTTTCTCAGGTAAGTTTTGGCAAACTCCAGCCTGGCTTTTTTATGTCTCTGGGTCAGAAGTGGGGTCTTCCTGGGTATCCTACCATAGAGTCCCTTTTCATTCAGACGCCGACGGATAGTACAAGTTGACACTGTTGTACCCTCGGACTGCAGGGCAGCTAGAACTTGTTTGGATGTTAGTCGAGGTTCTTTAGCCACCATCCGCACAATCTTTCGTTGAAATCTCTTGTCAATTTTTCTTTTCCGTCCACATCTAGGGAGGGTAGCCACAGTGCCATGGGCTTTAAACTTCTTGATGACACTGCGCACGGTAGACACAGGAACATTCAGGTCTTTGGAGATGGACTTGTAGCCTTGACATTGCTCATGCTTCCTCACAATTTTGCTTCTCAAGTCCTCAGACAGTTCTTTGGTCTTAGGGTGCCAATACTTTTGTCCACCCCCTTTTTTATGTTTGGTGTGGACTTATATCTAATTTGGCTTTTTGACAATTCTTTTTGTGGTTTTAGACATTGAAGACAAATTAAATGAAGATATTATTACCAAAGCATTTGTGATTGCAATCATTTTCTGGAAGAAATTGAGTATTATCTGACAGAATTGCAGGGGTGCCAATACTTTTGGCCAGCACTGTAAACTACACAAGTAACATAAGAACATCTGGGATAGCTAACTTCCCTGAATGTATTAGGCTGGGGGATATGGCCAAAAACAACGCCCACCCGCCGCACAGCTCTGACAGTAAAAACTCACTTTCACACAGTGTTTGATCAGTGATTTCCATCAGTGATTGAGAGCCAAAACCGAAACCTATACAGAAATAAGGTACAGTATAATGAAAAGGTTTGCACAGGTGTGTTTTTGACCCACACCTGGTTTTGGCTCACAATCACTGATGGAAATCACTGATCAAACACTGTGTGAATGTGGTCTTACCCTTAAAGGAGTTCTCCAAGTTAAATTTATTGATGACCTATCCTCAGCCCCATTCATTTCAATGGGAAGAATCGCTCCCATAGACTTGTATGGGAGCGATCCTTTCCATTGAAATGAATGGGGCGGTTAGGTGTAATTACACCTACTCACAGCTACCCCTGTTACGGCTAGGATGTAAACAATGAAGCGGAGGTAGCGCTGGTACGGCGCGCGCCTCCTCTTCAAACAGCTGATCGGCAGGGGGTTCCGGGTGTCGGACCCCCGCCAATCTGATATTGATGACCTATCCTGAGGATAGGTCATCAATAAATATAACTTGGAGAACCCCTTTAAAATTGGCCATTAGCACCACAGATGGGGCAGGTTTTTCTGCATAACTGTTCATGTGATCCTTTTACACTACTTACGTATGACTTGTGCTCCTATGTTGATCTCTTTGCCATTAGATACCACTGAAAAAAGTGCATGTGGCCTTGCACTAGCCTTGCACCAGTATTCATCTTATGTAGCTGATTGGCTGTGCTACATTGTAATAGAAGTGAATGGGAGCTCATTCAGCTCGGCTGTTTCTGTAATCCTGGCCACCTTGGCTGCCATAAGACAGCTGTGATGGAATAGCCCTTCTTTTCACTACTATAAATGCCCTACCAGGGCAATCCATTTCTAGAGCAGGAACCCAGAAGTGTTTGATTTCCTCACTGTTGTCATGCAGTATTGCACTAGATACTGACGAACTTGAGGTTAATGGCAGGGTTAGGCTACTTGCACATGTCGTGGATTAAGTGCGTGATACAGTAGCAAAGAGAATAACATTTGACAAATCTCATTTACACTTTGCGTATATTTTCCATATGGAGATTGACATGCCGTGATAATTTTGAAATCCACAGCATGTCAGTTGTTTCTGCAGATTTTCAGTACAGATTTCAGGAAGATCGGGGCAAATCCACATCAAAATCCACCAGTAACACATGCAGATTTTGGTGCAGATTTGATGTCAAAGCAGAGAAATTTGCATAATTCCACTGCATCTGCAGGGAAATTGTGCACAAAAACCTGCACCCAGCTAGAAAAGAGCTGAATTTGGTTCCAACAAGAGCAATGGTAACACCTCATTGCACCAAATGCCTAATTTGTATATTAATAAAAAAGTATCATAACTGCACCAGATTTATCACAGATTTATCATCAAGGCTGATGCTGGATGATAAATCTGGTGCATCTTTAGACTGTCTATGCTTACACCACCTATTTGTTAACATAGTTTACTCCATAAAATGTGTCGCACAATATCCTATTTTAAACCATGCCCATTTGCACTAAAAAGTATCTCAAACACTCAATAAATGCTGTGCAAGGCATGGACACTAATTTTTTTTTTTTTGTGAAAATTACCCCATAATTCTGTACCATTTTCAATAGAAAATCTGCCACCTTGTTTCCAATTACAGAAGTTTATTACCGTATTTTCACCCCATAAGATTCACTTTTTTCCCTCCAAAATGCGTCTTATAGTGCAAATACTAATGAGCGCTTCCAATATGGAAGCACTCATTAGTACAGGAGGTCCCGGGAGCGGTGAATACATTGCTCCAAATGCTGGCTTTGTACTCAACTCAGAGGCGTAGCTACCGGGGGGGGCAGGGGGGTCGACGGCTCCGGGCCCAGTGAGTCAGGGGGGGCCCAGCAAGGATGACTATCAGGCGAATACAAGTGAGTGCTTCCATTATGGAAGCGCTCACTTGTATTTAGCGACCCCTATCAGACCTCAGATCAGCCCACCCAGCCACATAAAATTAAAATAAAAAACCTTTCTTACCTGTCCCGCGCTGCGGCTGCCCTCCGGTCCGGCGCGCCACTGTCTTCCCTGGCCGACACGCACTATGACCTGACGCTGCACGCAGCAGGTGGCTGGGTGGGCTGATCTGAGGTCTGATGGGGGCACAGTAGGCTGATGTGAGGTCTGATGGAGGCACAATATGCTGATCTGAGGTCTGATGGGGCACAATACGCTGATCTGAGGTCTGATGGGGGCACAATACGCTGATCTGAGGTCTGATGGGGGCACAGTAGGGTGATGTGAGGTCTGATGGGGGCACAATACGCTGATCTGAGGTCTGATGGGGGCACAGTAGGGTGATGTGAGGTCTGATTAGGGCACAATACGCTGATCTGAGGTCTGATGGGACACAATACGCTGATCTGAGGTCTGATGAGGGCACAATACGCTGATCTGAGGTCTGATGGGGGCACAGTAGGGTGATGTGAGGTCTGATGGGGGCACAATACGCTGATCTGAGGTCTGATGGGGGCACAGTAGGGTGATGTGAGGTCTGATTAGGGCACAATACGCTGATCTGAGGTCTGAGGGGGGCACAATACGCTGATCTGAGGTCTGATGGAGGCACAATACACTGGTCTGATGGGGGCACAGTAGGGTGAAGTGAGGACTGATGGGGGCACATTCTGCTGATCTGAGGTCTAAGGGGGGTACAATACGCTGATCTGAGGTCTGATGGGGCACAATATGCTGATCTGAGGTCTGATGGGGCACAGTAGGCTGATGTGAGGTCTGATGGGGGCACAATATGCTGATCTGAGGTCTGATGGGGGCACAATACACTGATCTGAGGTCTGATGGGGCACAATACGCTGATCTGAGGTCTGATGGGGGCACAGTAGGGTGATGTGAGGACTAATGGGGGCACATTCTGCTGATCTGAGGTCTGATGGGGTACAATATGCTGATCTGAGGTCAGATGGGGCACAGTAGGCTGATGTGAGGTCTGATGGGGGCACATTCTGCTGATCTGAGATCTGATGGGGGCACAATATGCTGATCTGAGGTCTGATGGGGCACAATACACTGATCTGAGGTCTGATGGGGGCACAGTAGGCTGATCTGAGGTCTGATGGGGCACAGTAGGCTGATCTGAGGTCTGATGGGGGCACAATACGCTGATCTGAGGTCTGATGGGGGGCACAATACCCTGATCTGAGGTCTGATGGGGCACAATACGCTGATCTGAGGTCTGATGGGGGCAAAATACGCTGATCTGAGGTCTGATGGGGGCACAGTAGGCTGATGTGAGGACTAATGGGGGCACATTCTGCTGATCTGAAGTCTGCTGGGGGTACAATACGCTGATCTGAGGTCTGATGGGGCACAATACGCTGATATGAGGTCTGATGGGGCACAGTAGGCTGATGTGAGGACTAATGGGGGCACATTCTGCTGATCTGAGGTCTGATGGGGGTACAATACGCTGATCTGAGGTCTGATGGGGCACAATATGCTGATCTGAGGTCTGATGGGGCACAGTAGGCTGATGTGAGGTCTGATGGGGGCACAATACGCTGATCTGGGGTCTGATGGGATACAATACGCTGATCTGAGGTCTGATGGGGGCACAGTAGGCTGATCTGAGGTCTGATGAGGGCACAGTGGGCTGATCTGAGGTCTGATGGGGCACAGTAGGCTGATGTGAGGTCTGATGGGGCACAGTAGGCTGATGTGAGGTCTGATGGGGGCACAGTAGGCTGATGTGAGGTATGATGGGGGCACAGTAGGCTGATCTGAGGTCTGATGGGGCACAATACGCTGATCTGAGGTCTGATGGGGGCACAGTACGCTGATCTGAGGTCTGATGGGGCACAATACACTGATCTGAGGTCTGATGGAGGCACAATACGCTGATCTGAGGTCTGATGGGGCACAATACGCTGATCTGAGCTCTGATGGGGGCAGGGGACTGTTAGTTTAGTGATGTAAAAACTGGGGACAGGTTTCCTTTAACATAGGAGTCCCCTTGTTTTTTACTCCTATTACTCCTATATTTTACTGCATTATATGGTAGAGTATTTACACTAGGGTATGTAGAAAGTCTATTGTACTGTACTTAACAGCATAGATGATCTAGCAGTTTATACAGTCATCTTTCTAATACAATATTATAACCACAACTAGTAGTATGTGCCTGTGAAGTTGGAAACGTGCGTTTGGGAAGCCACTAAGTGGGGGGCCCACTCAAGTATGTTTCGCCACCCCCCTGTGCTGAACCTCTAGCTACGCCTCTGACTCAACTCTTCCTGTCTTTGTCAGCTGAACACAGTGCAGTGATCTTCATACAGTGTGAAGACGTCGGTGACCTCACGCTGTGCGATGTCGGGTCACATCACAGCAACAGGAAGAGCAGGAGCTTGATCTCAGGAGCGGTGGTGGGGTCCGGAACAGGAGAGGTAAATTTATTTATTTTTCTTTCTCTGATCTGAGGTCTGATTAACATGGAAGTCTTATTAAATGGGTTTTCCTGGATTTTACTATTGATGACCTATGCTCAGGATAGGTCATCAGTATCTGATCGGTGGGGGTCCGACACCCGGGACCTCCATCGATCAGCTGTTTGAGAAGGCAGCGGCACTCCTGTGCAGCTTACCAAGCACAGCGCTGTATGGGGCTTGAATGGGGCTGAGCTGCTCCTAGGCCACGTGACCAATGAACGTGAAATCACTGGCCTAGGAAAAGCTAAGAGAAGGCTGCGGCACTCACGGAAGCGACGGTGCCTTCTCAAACAGCTGACCGGGTGTTGGAATCCTACGGATCAGATACTGATGACCTATACTGAGGATATGTCATCAGTAGTAAAATCCTGGAAAACCCCTTTAACATGTGGGTCTGATCTGAGATCTGATTAGGGGTCTGATTTGAGTTCTGAATAGGGGTCATTCAGGCAGGGGCATCTTATAGGGCGAAAAATACGGTTTGCATGTCTGAGCGACCAGTAGTTATTAACCCACAATATGCTGGCAAATGTTTGTATCCTACTGTTAGAACCCATCCACTTCTCACACATGGTTAATGACATGGGGGTGCCCTTTTCCTGGTAAGCAACTTTGCCCACTTATTTAATAATGGGGTCAGACAGTATAATTTTTGAGCAGGCAGTCTGCAGAGATGTGCAAAATTAATTACAGGGATTCATTTGGCACCATTTGCAAGAAGTTAGACACATTTCTGTTACAGCAACTCATGATTGGCTCATTTTAGACCATTGGCATACACCAATAATAAATGTGACACATTTTACAGTTTGACAACACCTCTTCCCCTTTGCTATGCACTTTTGAACACTATCTAACAAGGTACAAATATCTATTCTTTTTAGACAAATCAATAATGCATTTGTCTAAATTGATTTGCAACAAAAAGAAGGCACAACAACAATAGTAAAGGTGCCCCATTGCTCTCTAAAGTCTAGAAGCATGGGATGAATATGAAAATGTTCCAATATTGGAAAGACCATTTATCCCATGCATTTCAAAAGTGTCAAGAAAAGGGTGTGTGGTGTTGTCAAGCCACAAAATATGACTTATTTATTACTGGTGTATGCCAGTTTTTGGTGGAAAATAGTGTAAAACCAGGTGTAAGTATGTATGCAAAAATAAAATTTTACATTCTTTTACATTTTATTGAACTCCTCCTATATTGAAGATGGCTTGATTGTGAACAGAATGCAAACTGCCACACCTTGAAACTACTGAATTGAGCCAATTCCCATTTTAATCCCTGTATTCCTCATATTGTGCTTTACCCATGAATCTTTTAAAAAAGATTATAGAGGGTGTCTGTGCTCACTGCACAAGTGCATTTGCTGAAATATGCCTTTTGAGGTGTGCAGCATATCTAATCCTTTCAAGTATTGGACTAAATTCAAAGGAAAATATATTTCCTATCACTGTCTCTATCTTTTGTGTATATAAGTTATTTTCAATCTACCTCAACAAAAATTCTCTGCTATAACAGGGTTGGATACCCTCGTGCACATAATCTTGTCATTTGATCTTGTGCCTGTAAAAGAAATGTCACAATTTCTGTGGTGAAGGCAGAAAAAATGGCCATAAGGCAATGACTTCTTTATATGTGATAGGTAATGGCTATTAAAATGTAACAAGGAGTTAGAGGGATTGTGTCACAACGCATATTCCACAATTTTCAAACTAGGGCCTGGATCTGAATACTTTTGTAATTGCTTGTAATTAAATGTTTAGTATAGCCACTGAGTTATTCAATAAAATGTATCTGTATAGCACCACCTGCAGTTTGTTCTTTTCTTTAATTTTTGCACATGTCACTGAGTTGGTTGAACATGCTCACTTTAAATCTTCAGCTGGCACCAGTCATACGTTCTGTTAGAAGCTGTAGCAGTTACAGGGAGAGAGCTGCGGCAGAAAGGACCCGCCCCCTGAGCTGCCAGGCTGAAGATACTCTAGCAGAGCAATTGGAGCAATGAATGTGGAGAAGAATGTGCAGTACAGAGCTGGCTCTAGCTTTGTTTGAAAGGTATTGTCATGGACTATATGATGTCTGATTTTCATTTTTTATATCAATGATGGCATAACCCCTTTAATTGCTGTTTTCCCTACATCTCTGTGAGTGTTTCATCCTCTTTTTATACACCACTTATAAGTACTGTATAGGCAAATGCACAAAAAACAAGAAATTGTGTGGTGCTATTCATATCAACCCCTCATAAAACAATCTGAAAACATAACCACAGCCTAGGACGGTAACAACATGTTATATACGGATACTGCTACCAAAACCCCTTCTGATAAAAAAAAAAAAGGTAGTGGGAAAGCCATCTAAATATCAATAGCTGCAGTGGTTAGAGAGGTATGTACAAGTATACCAGGAGAAAAAGCAATTGAAGAATCAAACTAGTCCAAAAGTATTAACAACCTCTCAGATACCATTGAAACAAATCTATGAGGGCCAATACTCAGCACCAGATGCCTGCATACAATAGCAAATATTGAGTAAACAATTAGCAGAAGGTACCTAGAAAAGATAATACTCACCAGGGTGTTGAGAGCAGTGACACCCCGATGTATGTTTTGCTTACCTTCTTCCTGGGGGTGCAACATTACAGCTACTAGTACAGACACAGTTTCTCCTACTTCCTCCAGGACAATTGCCTCTGTTTTAATGCCCTCAAAAAAATTTTCTTTGCACCCTCTTGTTCAGGATTTAAAGTTTAAGACTTTTGTGAGGTACTACCACCCCCAAAGTCACAACCTTTTCACTGTTTACTCTACTGATGATCTTCAAAAACACTTGTTCTCCTTAGAGGTGTTCCATAATTTATTGTTTGTTTTGCACTGTCGCTCCAGAATCCAGGCAAAAACTCTATCCAGGTCAAACTCCATCTTGTCCTGTAAAAATGTGTCCTATTTTATCTTTTGTCTCTTTCGGAATTCTATTCTTTTCAATTGATATAATAAACTGTTGATATTTGTTGTAATTGTAACCTCTTCATATTCCTTTTGAGAGTGCTTTAGTACAATCCTCATCAAGTTCACAGTGTGGGCAATATGGTCTTGTTTCCATATGGCCCCCAACTCAGCTTCTTTATATTGTTCTTGTGATGAACACTTGCAATCGTCATATGATTGTAAGGTCTTCAGGGGCGGACTGGGAACTTAAAGTGGCCCTTGGAAAAAATACTAAAAGTGGCCCCATTTTGTAGTTGGGTCCAAATTGATGGAAGGCAGGGCCAGCAATACCCTATTGTGACACATTATATCACACCAACAGAGCCAAATACCACAGTCCATCACAAAACACTGCCAGTAGCACAAAATACATCCCCAAAAACTTCCACTGGCCGGCCATGAGGAGAGGACAGGCGGCCCCCTGGGCATCGGCTCCACGGGAAATTTCCCTGTAAGGTCTATGGCTAATCCGCCACTGAAGGTCTTATTAGTCAACAACAGTTTGATTTATTTTTCTGAAAGGTTAGTCATTGTATTTTCCAATGATTTAGTCTAATGATTAGAGCACTGCCCTATAAAAGAAGATTGCAGACACATCCCAGGCATACCTGTGTGCACTTTGTCTGTATTCATGTCCAGGAAAAGCACTTGTATTCTGCTGGAAAACGGCTCCCAAGTGCCCAGCTCTGCTATGAATCTATGAAACTGACCTTTCAAACAATACCAGAATCATAGCATTATATCTAGAGATGAGCGAATCGAATTGGACGAAGTGGAATTCGATCAGAATTTCAGGAATTATTCGATTTGCACTGATTTAGAATTTCCTGACGATTCGTGGTGACAAATTTTTTATTTTTTCACTAAAATGGCAGCTGCACGTGTTTGGACATGGAGAAAGGAACATGAGGGAGGGATCACCCACAATGCCATGAATGCAGCCAATCAGCAGCCAGCCAGCCATGTGATGTCATAGCCCTATAAATACCGTCAGCCATTTTGGATTCTGTCATTCTACAGTGAACTCAGTACTCAGTGTAGGGAGAGACGTTTGCAGGCGCTAGGGAAAGTGATAGAAAACCTCATCAAAAGTACAAATTGCTGAATAGAAGTGTAGGGAAAGGATAGGGAGTGAAGTATTTAGCAGAACAGGCTTCTGTTGGGGTGTTTAGAGACAGTGTGAGATATGGAAAGAAGTGCAACCACAGGGCAATAGGAAAAATCATATTACACCTTGGTTTCAGTGACTGGGATTTAAAATTGCCATGCTACAGCTGCTCATGTCAGATTCATGCTCATGATGCCTCTGTAATTCTTGTTATTGGGGTTTTGTTAACCCTTGTGTGCTGTAGTTACATTTAGTACAGCACTTTTTTGCTGTTTTAGTGTTGGGGCTTATTAGCTGTGGTGAAGTGGGAAAATTACAGCCCTTTGTAGCATGTATTATTGTTAAAAAAAGTTTTAGTAGGCGTACAGCGCCAAAGTTATATATAGTAAAGTTTTCTAGCAGCTATTGGTGTTGAAAAAAAACGTATTATTCGCTTGGTGCTGAAGTGGGAAAATTACAGCCCTTTGTGGCGTGTATTATTCTAAAAAAAAAGTTTTAGTTGGTGTACAGCGCCAAAGTTCTATATTTTAAAAGCTACTGGCATTTATTACTATTGCCAAAAAAACATATTTTTGGCTCGGTGCTGAAGTGGGACAATTACAGCCCTTTGTAGCATGTACTATCGTCAAAAAAGGTTGATTTGGCCTACAGCGCCAAAGTTCTATATTTTAAAAGCTACTGGCATTTATTACTGTTGCCAAAAAAAATGTATTATTCGCTCTGTGCTGAAGTGGGAAAATTACAGCCCTTTGTAGTGTGTATTATTGTCCAAAAAAAGTTTTAGTAGGCGTACAGCGCCAAAGTTATATATAGTAAAGTGTTGTAGCAGCTATTAGTGTTGCAAAAAGATGTATTATTTGCTCTGTGCTGAAGTGGGACAATTACAGCGCTTTGTAGCGTGTATTATTGTCCAAAAAAAGTTTTAGTAGGCATACAGCGCCAAAGTTATATATAGTAAAGTGTTCTAGCAGCTATTAGTGTTGCAAAAAAAACGTTTCATTCGCTCAGTGCTGAAGTGGGAAAATTACAGCCCTTTGTAGCGTGTATTATTGTCAAAAAAAAGGTTGATTTGGCCTACTGCACCAAAGTTCTATATTTTAAAAGCTACTGGCATTTATTACTGTTGCCAAAAAATGTATTATTCGCTCTGTGCTGAAGTGGGACAATTACAGCCCTTTGTAGCGTGTTTTAATTTTCTTTTTATTTATTTATTTGATCTAACAGCATGTCAGACAGAGAAGTGACAGACCCTGCACAGGGGAGTGGCAGAGGCCTAAATGTTTCTGGTGCAGGCACAGGTCACATCAGAGTAGGGTTGCACGATATATCGAAAACTCGGTACGGTTTCGGTACCTAGTGCGGTACCGAAGCTCGATACCGAGTTTTCTTGCAGTCCGATACTTAGAACATGGCGCGCGCAGCATGCGTTGCCCCATGTTCTAATATCGGGCTGCCGTGCTGCCGTGCTGCCGCGCTGCCAGGGCCCCCGCACCCCCCTCAGATCAGCCCACCCAGGTCCCATCCACTTAAAAAAAAAAATCATACTTACCTGTTCTGGCCGCCGCTGTCCTCACTGGTTCCGCGCTCCACCGTCTTCCCTGACGCGCACTATGACCTGACGCAGCGTCAGGTCATAGTGAGCGCCGGCAGGCAAGAGAGTGGAGTGGGGAACCTGAGGACAGCGGCGGCGGCCAGAACAGGTAAGTATGATTTTTTTAAAGTGGCTGGGTGGGCTGATCTGAGGTCTGACGGGGGCACAAGACACTGACCTGAGGTCTGACGGGGGCACAAGACACTGACCTGAGGTCTGAGGGGGGCACAAGACACTGACCTGAGGTCTGAGGGGGGCACAAGACACTGACCTGATGGGGGCACAAGAGGCAGGTCTGATGGGGGCACAAGAGGCAGGTCTGATGGGGGCACAAGAGGCTGACCTGAGGTCTTATGGGGGCACAAGAGGCTGACCTGAGGTCTGATGGGGGCACAAGAGGCTGACCTGAGGTCTGATGGGGGCACAAGAGGCTGACCTGAGGTCTGATGGGGCACAAGAGGCTGACCTGAGGTCTGATGGGGGCACAAGAGGCTGACCTGAGGTCTGATGGGGGCACAAGAGGCTGACCTGAGGTCTGATGGGGGCACAAGAGGCTGACCTGAGGTCTGATGGGGGCACAAGAGGCTGACCTGAGGTCTGATGGGGGCACAAGAGGCTGACCTGAGGTCTGATGGGGGCACAAGACGCTGACCTGAGGTCTGATGGGGGCACAAGACGCTGACCTGAGGTCTGATGGGGGCACAATGTGTTGATCTGATATTTATTATCTCTGTACGGTGACATCACTGTGTTTATTATCTCTGTACAGTGACATCGCTGTGTGTATTATCCCACTGCAGGAAGAGGTAAGTGGTCCGTGTTTGTGTGTTTGTTTTCTATTTTTCAGGGTCGTGAATGCAGAGGACTACGTCGGATTCGGTGGACTACGTCGGACCAGCTTTTTTTTTTTTTTTTTTAAATAAAATGGTCAAACAGGGGTCTGGGGGAGTGTTTATTTCAATAAAATGTTTTATACTTGTGTGTGTGTATTTTTTTTTTACAATACTACAGTTTTAGTAATCACGGCTATCTACTGACGGCCCTGATTACTAATACTGGGCTTAGTGCTTGCCGGTATGGCAGGCCAGCACTAACCCCAACATCTATTACCTCGGCACCCACCGCCACCAGGGGTGCCGGGAAGAGCCGGGTACCCGCAGGACCGGACCTTCTAAATTGAGGGTCTGGCTCTGGGGCGGCTGCAGGCTGGTACCATTAGGCTGGGAAGGGCCAATAACCGTGTCCCTTCCCACCCTGGTAGTGCCAGGCTGCCGCTGCTGGTTGTATCTGGCTGGTGAAGGAAAAAAGGGGGGGACCCCCACGCCTTTTTTTTTTAAATAATGAAATTTTTGAAAAAAAAATGGCGTGGGGTCCCCCCCTTTTTTCCTTCACCAGCCAGATACAACCAGAAGCGGCAGCCTGGCACTACCAGGGTGGGAAGGGACACGGTTATTGGCCCTTCCCAGCCTAATGGTACCAGCCTGCAGCCGCCCCAGAGCCAGACCCTCAATTTAGAAGGTCCGGTCCTGCGGGTACCCGGCTCTTCCCGGCACCCCTGGTGGCGGTGGGTGCCGAGGTAATAGATGTTGGGGTTAGTGCTGGCCTGCCATACCGGCAAGCACTAAGCCCAGTATTAGTAATCAGGGCCGTCTATAGATAGCTATGATTACTAAAACTGTAGTATTGTAAAAAAAAATACACACACACAAGTATAAAACATTTTATTGAAATAAACACTCCCCCAGACCCCTGTTTGACCATTTTATTTAAAAAAAAAAAAAAAAGAGCTGGTCCGACGTAGTCCACCGAATCCGACGTAGTCCTCTGCATTCACGACCCTGAAAAATAGAAAACAAACACACAAACACAGACCACTTACCTCTTCCTGCACTGGGATAATACACACAGCGATGTCACTGTACAGGGATAATAAACACAGTGATGTCACTGTACAGGGATAATAAACACAGCGATGTCACCGTACAGGGATAATAAACACAGTGATGTCACAGTACAGAGATAATAAACACAGCGATGTCACTGTACAGGGATAATAAACACAGTGATGTCACTGTACAGAGATAATAAACACAGTGATGTCACCGTACAGAGATAATAAACACAGTGATGTCACCGACCGTACAGGGATAATACACACAGCGATGTCACAGTACAGGGATAATAAACACAGTGATGTCACTGTACAGGGATAATAAACACAGTGATGTCACAGTACAGAGATAATAAACACAGTGATGTCACAGTACACCTGTGCAAACAAGGCCTGGGGGGACCAAGATAAGGCTAGGGGCTACACTGAAAAGGGCCAGTGGCGCACAGATAAGGGGTAAGGGGCAGGGTCACAAGCAAGGTCCTGGGGGGGGGAAGGGGGGGTGAGGGGTGCACAGATAAGGGCCAGGGTGGCGCACACAGGGGGCAGCAGAGACGACAACCAGAGAGGCACAGACAAAGAGGGAGTGGGGCACAGATAAGGGCCCAGGGGCGCAGACCAGGAAGAGGCGTACAAAGACAAGGGCCAGATCCCAGGGGTGCAGACAGGGGCCAGGTAGGCACAGCCAAAGGGGCGCAGATAAGAGCCAGGGGCTGCATTGAAAGGGCCAGGGTGGTGCACAGAGCAGGGTCAAAAGCAAGGTCTGGGGGGGGGGGGGGTGAGGGGCGCACAGATAAGGGCCAGGGTGGCATTAATAGGTTCTTCTTTATTTTGGCGAGGTATCGTATCAGTATCGAGTATCGTGATACTTTTGTACGTATCGGTATCGAACTCAAAATTCTGGTATCGTGACAACCCTACATCAGAGTAAGGGGGCGTGGCAGCAGGGGTTACTTTCAGAGGCCTGAGTTCCCGATGTTATCTAGAGGTCGTGTCTTGAACAGAAACCCAGCAGTTCTTGGATGGTTGACTCGGTCTTCGACTTTGTCGCAAAGGACATCAGACACCCCCAGCCACATTAGCATGGTGGCAGCAGCAGCAGCAGCATGACATCAGCACCCTGCCACCCTGCCGTCACTGAAGATCCGCTGGACTACCGGGGAGCCAAATTAGATTTGTGGTGGCAACTGGCCGTGTTTGCTCTGGAAAAGCTGTCCTGACGGCCAGTAGTGTGGTATCAGAGCGGGTGTTTAGTGCGGAGGGGCCATAGTTACACCAAGGAGAACTCGCCTGTCCACCCAAAATGTGGAGAGACTGACCTTTGTCAAGATGAATCAGGCGTGGATCAGCCAGGATTTCCAACCACCCACGCCTGTTGCGTCAGATTAGATCATTCATGCTGTTTTTTGACTGTTTCTTCTGGCTACCTGCCTCACCAAATATTCTGATGCTGCCAGCCGCCTGATGCCACACATCTGATGCCAAGTGCTCCTTCTTACACCCACCATCGTCAGCGGGTAGTCTTATTGCCACCCACCTCCCCACACTGTCATCGTGCCACTCTATAGTCTGCTGATGCTGCTACTGCCTCCATAATGTTGTCGTACCATTCTGTAGTCTGCCCATGCTGCTGCTGCTGCTACTACTACTGCCTCCATAATGTCGTTGTACCATTCCATTGCCTCGAAATTCTTCTGACTGACATGTGATATTTCCTCACTGGGCCTATGACTGCGAAATTATACTTACTGATATTTGATATTTGCTCACTGGGTCTGTGACTGCAAAATTTTACTTACTGATATTTGATATTTGCTCACTGGGCCTGTGACTGCGAAATTCTACTTACTGATATTTCATATTTGCTCGGTGGGCCTGTGACTGCGAAATTCTACTTACTAATATTTCATATTTGCTTGATGGGCCTGTGACTGCAAAATTATACTTAATGATATTTTGTATTGGCTCGGTGGGCCTGTGACTAAAATTATACTTACTGATATTTTGTATTTGCACGGTGGGAATGTGAGTGCAAAATTACACTTACTGATATTTCATATTTGCCAGGAGCGGACACAGACAGCAGAGGGCAGCTGTGCAAGGAATGTGTCTGCCCCCCCCCCCCCTCCGTTCCCAAACCAAATTCTAAACCTAACCTATGGTGTCCTAACATTACATACAGCAATACAAAACACACAGGGTAAGACTACTTTCACACCTGTGGCACTACGCTCCAGCCACCTGATTTGGCAGAGAATGCAAGAAATTGGCCAGACATAAACTCAGGGATGCAGCAGTTTGTGTTCCGCTGATTCTCGGCATTTTTGCCAGATTGTGGCCGGATCTCTGCCGTACCCTATTATAGTTAATGGGGCCGGCGGGCATTCTGCATCCAGCAGTGCCGGATCCAGTGAATTCCAGAAGGCTGTTATCTGCTAGAACAGCCTGCCAGAATCACTAACTCACATGTGAATGTAGCCTAATACAGCTCCCCATACCTCGTACATCCAGTGACATCTTCTTAGATGTAGATGTTCTCTTTCCTCATCTTCTCCTTTGAGACCAGACCGCCATGATGATTTCTTCCAGCCATCTCTTCTCTCTGTGGAGTTTGACAAATAGACATCTTAGTTTCCTACTTTTCCATCATTCTCCCACCTTCTTGAACTCCCCATCCTGCCACCCCCAATACTGTGCCTGCTATGCTCCCCAAAACTATACTGCAGAAACAGTCCCCCTGCAAATACTACCGCCTTCAGTAATTATTGGCACAGAGTACCCTAAAAAATAACTGCACCCAGGAAATAGTGTCCCTGACACTAAATTATAACCAAAATGTTCCCAAAAAATAACTGTGCTAAGCTGATACTGTGCCCCCCACCGTAATAGTGCTTCCCAAAGTCCCACCAATAGAAATAATTAGTGCCCCCGGCCAATGGCCCTATAGTGTCCTCATAATGTGTGCCAATGCCCCCTACTGTGTGCCCAAAAAACCCTCTTAGTGCCCCTATACAATGACCCCAATAGTGCTCCTCTCCCCCCTTCTCCATAGTGCCCCCCATGTCTGCCAGTATATAAGATAGGGCCCCCATAGTGCTCCTCCCCATCCATAGTGCCCTCATGTGTGCCAGTGTATAAGATAGGACTCCCAGTAGATGCCCTCATAGTGCTCCTCTCCCCTCCTTCTCCATAGTACCCCCCATGTGTGTCAGTATACAAGATAGGGCCCCCATAGTGCTCACCCCCATCCATAGTGCCCCCATGTGTGCCAGTATATATGATAGGGCCCCCATAGTGCTCCTCCTCCTCCATAGTGCCCCCCATGTGAGCCAGTATATATGATGGGGCCCCCCCATAGTGCTCCTCCTCCTCCATAGTGCCCTCCATGTGAGCCAGTATATATGATAGGGCCCCCCATCGTGCTCCTCCTTCTCCATAGTGCCAGTATATATATATATATATATATATATATATATATATAGCCCCCCCATAGTGGTCCTCCTCCTCCAGAGTGCCCCCATAGTGCTCCTTCTCCTCCTCCATAGTGCCCCCCATGTAAGCCAGTATATATATATATATATATATATAGGGCCCCATTAGTGCTCCTCCTAGATATTGCCCCCATAGTGCTCCTCCTTTATAGTGCCCCCATTGTGCTCCTCCTCCATAGTGCCCTCCATAGTGCTCCTCCTCCATAGTGGCCCCCATTGTGCTCCTCCTCCATAGTGCCCCCCATAGTGCTCCTCCTCCATAGTGGCCCCCATAGTGATCCTCCTCCATAGTGGCCCCCATAGTGCTCCTCCCCCATAGTGCCCCCACTGTGTGCCAGATTTAATTTAGCAAAGCTTAAATGAAAAACAATAAACACATATACTTACCTCCTTGCCTCTTTCAGCGACGCGATGCAGGCCTCTTCCGGCCTGTGTCCCGCGCTGTGCCGGCCTCTGATAGGCTACAGGCCTAGTGCCTGTAGTGCCACAATGGAAACGCTCATCTCTCCCTGCCGCCGGCAAGAAGGGCCGCCGCTCTGGCCATGGGCCCCTGTGCAGCCAAAACGGCTGCACAGGCAGTATGTCTGCCCCTGGTGTTTGCTCGGTGGGCCTGTGAGTGCGAGATTATACTTACTGATTTTTCGTATTTGCTCAGTGGGCCTGTGACTGCGAAATTCTACTTACTGATATTTCGTATTTGCTCAGTGGGCCTGTGACTGCGAAATTCTACTTACTGATATTTCGTATTTGCTCGGCGAGCCTGTGACTGCGAAATTCTACTTACTGATATTTCGTATTTGCTCGGTGGGCCTGTGACTGCGAAATTATACTTACTGATATTTCGTATTTGCTCGGTGGGCCTGTGACTGCAAAATTCTACGTACTGATATTTCATATTTGCTCAGTGGAACTGTGACTGTGAAATTATACTTACTGACATTTCATATTTGCTCGGTGGGCCTGTGACTGCGAAATTATACTTACTGATATTTCATGCTTGCTCGGTGGGCCTGTGACTGCGAAATTCTACTTACTGATATTTCATATTTGCTCGTTGGGCCTGTGACTGCGAAATTGTACTTACTGATATTTTATATTTGCTCGGTGGGCCTGTGACTGCGAAATTCTACTTACTGATATTTCATATTTTCTCGTTGGGCCTGTGACTGCGAAATTCTACTTACTGATATTTCATATTTGCTCGGTGGGCCTGTGACTGCGAAATTATATTTACTGACATTTTCAATCTTGTCGGGCCACTCTGTGGTTGCTGCCACTTCCACACTCTGTCGTTGTGCTACTGTGTGGACTCATAATGCTACAGCTACTGCCACTGCCTCCTCTACACTGTCGTCGTGCCACTCTGTCAGACCTTCTACAGTAACAGGCAGGTCAAATTTGACAACGGTTGACACTTGGTCTACATCAATTCCTCTGGCACAGACATTAATGGTCATGAGAACTTTTCCCTACCCATCTGTGCCGTCATGCCACTTTGGCCTCGTAATTCTGCTACTACGGTTGCTGCAACTTCCACACTCTGTTGTTGTGCTACTGTGTGACCTCGTAATTCTGCTACTACGGCTGCTGCCACTTGCCCACTCTGTCATTGTGCCACTCTGGGACCTCATAATTCTGCTACTACGGCTGCTGCCACTTGCCCACTCTGTCATTGTGCCACTCTGTGGCCTCCTGATGCTGCTAATTCTGCTGTCGCCTCTTCTACACTGTCGTCGTGCCACTCTGTCAAACCTTCTACAGCCACAGGCAGGTCTGACAGTTGTTCTACGTCAATTCCTCGAGTACAGACATTAGTGGTGATGAGAACTTTTCCCTTACTATCTCTGCTGTTGTGCCACTCTTGCCTCATAATACTACTGCTGCTGCTGCCACTTCCACACGCTGTCGTTGTGCCACTCTGTGGCCTCATAATTATACTGCTAATGCCACTTCCACACTCTGTCGTTGTGCCACTGTGTGGCTTCATAATGCTACAGCTACTGCCACTGCCTCCTATATACTGACGTCGTGCCACTCTGTGGTCTCCTGATGCTACAGCTGCTATCACTGCCTCCTCTACACTGTCGTCATGCCACTCTGTGGTCTCCTGATGCTACAGCTTCTGCCACTGTCTCCTGATGCTGCTGTCACTGCCATCTTCACACTGTCTGTGGGGGGGGGGCTCTGCTAGTTTAAGTGTGTAATAGAAATCTATGTGGTATCAGTGAATTGGTGTAAAAGGAGTGCGCTCTTTGGCGCTCTAGTAGGATCCTGGGCCTCTGCACGGTTCTTTATAGCTGGCACTAACATTGACCTGTAAGGCTGAGTTGAGTTTTTTAATTATTTGGTCAGTTTTGGCCCCATAACTGCCAAAATACGTAACGTGTGCAGCGATTCTAAGAGCCACGCCTGTTATCTGTGTGTCATACTGGCTCACAGTATTGTTTCACTACCACAGCAGACTCCCTATGCGTGTTACTGCAAGGCACAGTGTTCTACACCACTGTACAGGCTCTCTGCAGGCCAGAAGTAGGCGTTTTTTAATGCGATTCGCCACGAAATTATTCGGATCAAATCGTTTCGGAAAATTCAGCGAACCAACCGAATCGAATTTTTGAAAAATTCGCTCATCTCTAATTTTATCCACTATATCAGAAGATATAGCTGTTAGAAATCGAGTTGGGAGAGAAAGCTGTTTTTACTTTCACTTTCAGCTGGGCACTTATGAGCTGTTTTCCAGCAGAATAAAAGTGCTTTTCCTGGACATGGAATAAAGTGCACACTGGGATGTGTATGCAATCTTCTGTGGGGCAGTGCTCTTAGTTATATTGGTGAAAATTAGGTGACAGACTCCCTTTAATGGCAATTAAAACCAAGCTCACATTAGCATGATCACTATCCACCTTACCAGTACCTTCAGCCATGATACTCGAACCGAGGTGAGTTTTACAGTGCGTCAATGTGTTAATAAAAGCTTAAGAAGATAGTAAGTGGCAGAAAACTTAATTATTTTAGTAGGATCTGTAAAAACTGAACATCACAAAAGTCTATCACAAGTCATAGCATGACACATATATCCGAGATTTCCCCATAATCTTTAGAACCCTAAAGTTAACACCATATACTGTAGATGGAAAGGAAAGAGATCTGCCAATTATGTTTTGGGCCAAAAAAAACATGCATGAAACATCAATGAGGATTGTGGTAACAACGAGGTGTTAGGCAGGGCTTTCAAGGGAGATCCAGAGCACTTGGTGGGAATGGGACCCACCTCATGGCACTTTCAACCTTATTTGTATAATGGGTAAAAGTTCATTATTTTGAAATGATAATGCTGTGAATGGCAAAAAGATCTCAACACACATGTTGCTAAATGTCCTACTAGGCAGAGTGAGTCGTTTGGTAGGGCTAAATCATCTGATAGACTGCCTGATGATGAAGATATGTGACAAACGTTTAACTAATGTTCACAGAAGGTTACTGTGCACTTCATCCGGTCTGCCCATCCGCTGCATCGGCATTGCAGTGACAGAGTAACAGACCACGTCAACTAAGAAGGAAAAAGGCTCAAGAAACTAAAGCCAGAAATGAAGTGAATGCACTCTGCAGCCCCTGCTCGGAAGCAGCCTATAGCCGTCCAGACAACATGACAATGGTATAGTTTGTGTTCATACATGTTCTCTTTGGTTCATAGGTTCAGGTTGCAAAGAACAAATGATTGCATTTCTGCCTTTAGATTGCCACAAGTTGTGATGTGTTTCTTGCTGAAACAAGTCTGCCTCACCATGAATGGATTCTCAGTGTGTGGCCAGACTGCATCCTGGGAATATGACCAGGAACAAATAGCAGGATATCAGAAGAAGTGGAATGGAAATGTTCCTAGTTTGTTTTTCTAGTGCTCCGACTGAATACATCCTTGTCACAAGTTGATTAATGCTCCTCTGACTTTCAGTATTGACTGCTTCTTCTATTAATAAGTAGAATTCTAAAGACTTAGTCATGGAAGTGATTTTAAAGTAAGTTCATGTATTTTTTCTGGTTTCCTCTTTAGGGTTAGGAATATTGCAGCCTTTACAGCTTGCCATACAATACATGTTATTGCAGAAATAATAGGCAGTCTATGAGACTTGTGCTGCTGAATACACGTACATGACATTATTAATGTAGATCAAGCCCAGCATGATATGTGAAGCTATTGACTTTGTAAAATCCTTGTAAAATCCTTGTGCCCCTATGGACCTCATAAGCACCAGGTACCTGGTCTGCATAACCTGGTAGCACAATTTGTGAAGGTGGCTTCAGACTACTATTTCCCCCTATGTCCAATGGACAGAAGCATTCTTAATTTACCATTACATGGCACTACGAAATGCAGTGTAACCTGCAGTCAGCATATTATAGAGCAGGAGGAGCTGAGCAGATTGATTAGTTTTGTGAGAACCTAGGTTCAGTACAAGAAGATAGAATAATACGTTAAACCAGAGGATGAATCAGAGGCATGATCAGGTGCAGAACAAAAGTCTAGCCTGTAGTAGAACTACAAGTCCAAGGATGGCAGGAAAACAGAGCTCAGACAATTCAAGGTTGAGAAATGGCATGCCACTGAATGAGTATCCAGAGGAAAGGTCAGGCATAAGTTGGATCAGTAAATGAAAACCCCCCAAACATTAATCCAAAAATGTAGGTAAACGAATAAGGGGCACAAGCCAAGGCTGAAGGAGGCCATAAACATCAGATTAAAGTTGGCTTGAATGGCAGATTTCGGCCATTCTGTCTGACTATCGTTTGAAAAACTAGCGCAAATGATCGTCTGCTAAAAATATAATCCGCCATGCTGGAACACTTCGACCGTTCATCAGCCAAAACTGCATGTTGATGGTATGATCGGCTGAGTTCAGCCAGTCACTTGCCATTGTGCTAAAGCACCAGGGAGTTATAAAAAAAATGGACTTGGCAGGTTTAGTTGGTGGGATTGTTCATATGACTGATCGGCTGCAATTATTTCAAATGTATAACCAGCTTTTTTTCAATTCCTTTAAATTTTCACAATTACACCATTTACAAAAGAAAAACATATACAAAGCATATATAACATACACAAAAAAAAACAAACAAAAAAAACAGCTTTATTCACAGTAAACAGAGCTCTGATTGGCAGGATGGCCAGGCGTTCTGGCAGCCAGGAGGGGTCACTGATTGGCTGACCACCAAACCTGCTGAATAGTCATATGGGGCATGTGTTTGGTACCCTTCCTGCCTGGCATCCTCTTCAGCCTGCCATGAGATACAAGGCACCGGAGTGTGTCGAGGTAAGTTTATTACATGCATTTAACCCTTTAGTGACCAGCTTAGTGACCAGCTTGTTTTGCCCATTCGTTTTTCTTCCTTTTTTCATCATCGCCTTCCAAGAGCTGTAACTTTTTTTCCCCCCCTCTATGTAGCTGTATGAGGTGCCATTTTGGGGTACACATAACTTTCGGATTAACTTTTATTAACTCTATATGGGAGGGAAATGTGAAAAAACAGAAATACTGCCACTGAGTTTTTACATAATAAATATTGCGGTGTTTATTTATTGGCATAAATAACATAATATCTTTATTCTCTGGGTCAGTACAATTATAGCAATACCAAATACATATAGTTAGGGCAGTTATGGGCCGGTCCAGACAGGAACGCGGCTCTCATGTAAGCCGTGCCCCCGCTCTCCACTGCACGGGGGAACCTGCCGTGAAAAGGCGGCGGCCCAGCCTAAGTTCCCTTAGTGACCACTGTAAAAAGGTGCATGGGTGGTGACTAAGCGGTTAACCTGTGTTATGTGTTGTTTTGTTCGAGTGTAGTCTAGTGATTTTTGAATATATTGCAACAGAGAATATCTGGGTACAGCCCTGCCAGGTCCTTCCTTCTCAAGCACTGTACAACAGCACAGTACCAGTTACCTGAGAGGGAGAGAGTGAGGGTGCAGCTGTAAGTAACCAAATGTTTCCTATGTTCACAAACATGAAAAATTCCCTGAGGTGGATGTATCTCATATGAATAACTAGAAATACCATGGCTGCCGTGACACAAGGGAGATGATATCCTCGCTAATAATCCCATGGGAAGTATTAAGGAATAAATAAGCACGCTTGTTTTCTGGCTTTAGTATGGTATATATATATATATATATATATATATATATATATATAATTTAAAGGCACAGCAGGTTTTCCCAGCTTTCTGGAATATTGATGGTCTGTTCTTGGGATCTATGAGGGTCTGACTCTTGGCACTACTACCGTTCAGCTCTTTGACGGAATCACAGAGCTTGTGCAAGTACTACAACTTTGTCAGTGTTTACCTGCATGCCATCCACATTTAAATAGTGCGTCCTATACACAGTGAATAATGCCACTGTACAATATCATGATTTCATAAAGCACACGTAATACAAGTAAGTTCAAATATAAACAATTCTGACAGTTTATAAATAATTTCATCACAATGTAGCCAAGCAATAATGCTTTATATAAAGAGCTCAGCTCATGTAATACTACTGTATTTTTCGCCCCATGAGACGCCACCATATGGGAAAAATGTCCCTGCGTCTTATGGGGTGAATACTAATGAGGGCTTCCATTATGGAGCGCTGGAGGTGAGGAGCGGCAGCGTCTGGAGCAGGAGATGCAATGGGGGCTGATATGAGGCAAAGGGGGCTAATGAGAGGCATATGGGGGTTGATAAGAGACATGGGGCTCTTATCTGAGGTCTGATTGGGGGTCAGTCACATTGGGGTCTGATCTGAGGTCTTATTGGGTTATTATTCACATTGGAGGTGTGATTGGGGCTGTCAGCTGAGGTCTGATTAACATTGGGGGTCTGATTGGTGATCTGAGCTGAGGTCTGATTAACATTAAGGGTCTGATTGGTGATGTGAGCTGAGGTCTAATTAAAAATATTTTTTTCTTATTGTCCTCCTCTATAACCTAGGGGCATCTTATGCTTAACACTACAAATAAACTGCATGGCTTAGATGAGCTGTGAATAGGGCCTAAGGGTATATTCGCACGCTGGGATTAAATCTGACATGCATTTTCCAAGAGGCCCCACATCAGAATTCTGAGGTGACACTCTTTATACTGGGAATGTTGCCATGATTCTACCGCAGATTCGCAAAAGGGTTAGCCCAATTGTCATTCAGTGGGGTTAATCCATGTCTTTTCATTTGGAAATCCAGGAGAGGAATGAACATATTCATTTTCCTTGCAATTTTTTTGCTAATGTGGGAAGCATACTTTTTCTGCGTGTGAATGAGATATAAAATACTCAATTTTCTTGCATTGCATGCAGAAGGTTAGCGACAGGGGCGTAGCATCCGGGGAAGCAGGGGAAGCCACTGCTTCGGGGCCTGAGGGCAGAAGGGGCCCGGGAGCAGTAGCAGCATACAGAGGCCTGCCGATATCTTACAAGCTCCTGTGCTGCGGAGCTTCAGACACGCCCCCTCCACTCCAGCAGAGCAGACCTGGCTTACCAGCCTTAGACACGCCCCCTCTACACAGGACGTGCTGCTGGAGGAGGAAAGAGACCGCAGGGCTGGAGAAGAAGTGTGTGGAGAGGCAGACAGTGGGTGAGTGAGTCTGCTGTGTGGGACAGAAGGGGCAATGGCAGGGAAGTCTTCAAACTGCTGCTGGGTGTTGTAGTGTACCAGCAGCTTCATGCTGTTCAGTTGTTTTACTGCCTTATAAAGCAGTCTGCCTTCATGACACCTGCCCCCCCCATATCCTGTCCTTCTCTTATCTCATCCTCATGGAGCCCCTGCTGTCTCCTGTCCTCCCTCATTTATCCAGAGCTCCTGTTCCACCTTCCTTTGTCCTATTGCTGCCCTGCACAGACCTCCAGCCCCTACTTCTTATATAAATCCCCCTCAGAGCCCCTTTCGCCCCTGGCCCCTGTCTCACACCTCTGCCTCTCATTATGGTGGTGTCCTTCTAATGGCTCAGGGTCATGTGACTGTGCCCCCCACCCCGTACTGTGCTCCCTTATACCCTGCATTGTGCCCTCTTACCATACCCCGTACTGTGCTTCTAGTCATTTCCTGTACTGTGCCCTGTTATACCCTTTTATTCGGTCACTGTATGGAGGTGTTATCTAGTGTATGACGGCGTTAGCCAGTCCCTGTATGGCAGTGTTATCCAGTCACTGTATGGAGGTGTTATCCAGTCACTGTATGGAGGTATCCGGGGACTATATGGTGGTGTTATCCAGTCACTGTATGGAGGTGTTATCTAGTGTATGGCGGCGTTAGCCAATCCCTGTATGACGGTGCTATCCAGTCACTGTATGGAGATATCCGGTGACTGTATGGTGGTGTTATGCAGTCACTGTATGGAGGTATCCGGTGACTGGTGGTGTTATCCAGTCACTGTATGGAGGTATCCGGTGACTGTATGGTGGTGTTATGCAGTCACTGTATGGAGATATCCGGTGACTGTATGGTGGTGTTATGCAGTCACTGTATGGAGGTATCCGGTGACTGGTGGTGTTATCCAGTCACTGTATGGAGGTATCCGGTGACTGTATGGCGGTGTTATCCAGTCACTGTATGGAGGTATCCGGTGACTGTATGGCGGTGTTATCCAGTCACTGTATGGAGGTATCCGGTGACTGTATGGCGGTGTTATCCAGTCACTGTATGGAGGTATCCGGTGACTGTATGGCGGTGTTATCCAGTCACTATATGGAGGTATCCGGTGACTGTATGGCGGTGTTATCCAGTCACTGTATGGAGGTATCCGGTGACTGTATGGTGGTATTATGCAATCACTTTATGGAGGTATCTGGTGACTGTATGGTGGTGTTATGCAATCATTTTATGGCAGTGTTTTCCAGTTACTGTATGGCGGTGTTATCTAGTGACGGTATGGCGGTTTTATCCAATCACTGTATGGAAGTATCCAGTCACTGTATGATGGTGTTATCCAATAACTGTATGGCAATAACTGTATCCCCTTTCCTGCCCACTCCACATTTTTTAGACCTGGCATAAGTGGGGAAAAGTTGCAGATTGCAGCAAAGGACCTGTGTGCCAAAATCTGTGTCAGAAATACGCTTAATATAGGTATATTTCTGTTTTAATAAATGACCCCCTAATTGTCTTATGATTCCAGGGTAGGGCTGATATCTTTATAGTATATTGATCCCGGTATATTACACTGCGCCCTGTATTTCCCAATAAATAAATGATCCTTGGGAAACACAGTCCACACCGCTGACCACCAGGACCGGGCTGTGCGCTGTCAGAACATGGCGGCCTCTCTGCTCCGCTGTGTCCTGCTGCTTATTCTGGCACTAAGGCTTGGTTCACATCACATTTCTCCCATCTGCTTAATGTATACAAAAAATGTATACATTAAGAGATGCCTGAGACTGATCCATACGGTGGCGTCCGTTCACCATACAGTTCCATTGTAAAACAACATATACGTTAACATATGCATTTTTTATACTGGACTCTGCAGGATGCAAAAACGTGGTGTACTGCACATTTGTATATGGTACCTTTTTTATCAATATCAAATGGATAGGAAAAACGTGATGTGAACCTACTGTTACATGCACAAATGCGATGCCAGGAGGGTCATGGGGGGGGGGCCCACACAAAAATTTGCTGTGGGGCCCAGTCAGTTCTAGCTACGCCACTGGTTAGCGAGTATGATGAGAATTGAAGTGTGGGATCTGCACTGTGGGATCCTCATAAAAAATAATAACAGAAGCCAGGACACAGTACATATAAGATGGATCAGGTTGGAGCACACTAAGGCTGGGGTCGGCTTCAAATCAACTTTAGCTGCAACACAGATCGCACAGACATTGTTTTTGCTGCACTGCCATTTTTGGCATTATTGCAATCTCAGCCAATACTGGTGAAAGAGGTCATGTTGGGACCCACAGTTTGTTGCAACATGACAGTCACAAGAAATTCAGCAGTAATATCCCCCATTGATATGAATTTGTTGTGATCACAAATTTAGTTTGTATAGTTAGATATAGCCATACCAATATTTTTACTAATATAATGTATTTATTTAAAATGTACTGTTTAGAAGATTTGCCTATTTGTATATCCATTGTCCCACACACATCAGTCAGGCCGTTGCCCCTAGTTACGGCCACCGTGGCCATGTAGTAGTGGTGGCCGTCTTGCTCCTTTTCAAGCCCGCTCTGAGGTAACTGCTGTATTGTGAACGCACATTACATGAGCATGAGGAGACACATCTTAGGGTACTTTCACATCTGCGTTTTGGATGCTACCCATCCAAAACGCAATGGTCAGGATCCGTCCAAAATGCAGACTTTATAAACGGATCCTGCTCCATAGAGATGAATTAATCTTGGAACAGGATCCGTTTCTCTACGTTTTGGAAGCGCAGACAAAAATGCTACAAGCTGTGTTCTTGTCTGTGCTTCCAAAACGCAGAGAAAAGGATCCTGTTCCAAGAGCAATTCATCTCTATGGAGCAGGATCCATTTATAATGTCTGCGCTTTGGCTTTGGCTCTGACTATTGCATCAGTAAGGGTACAGAGGGGAGGTGACCAGTTGGGGGTGTGTACCTGCACGGTCTGACATTATCCAATCAGTGCTGCCATTTTCAGACTGTGCAGGTACACCCCCCCAAATGGTTACCTCCCCTCTATACCTTTACTGCAGGCTGCTAGCAATTCATTCATAACTTCTAGTAGAAATAATAAAGGAATGGTACAACATAGAGACATAAGAATAGATGTTCCAGAATTGTTAGTATTCTTAGCATAGGTCTTCAGTATTTAAATTCCAGAAAACTCATTTAAAGGGATTTTCCAGGATTTAACTACTGATGACCTATCCTAAGGATAGGTGATTGGTGGGGGTCCAACAACCAGGACCCCCGCCAACCAGCTGTTTGAGAAGGCACCGAAGCACCGAGGCCTTCTCTCAGCTCACCATGCATAGTGCCGTACACTGTACAGCGGCTGTGCTTGGTATCGCGTTCAGTCCCATTCACTTGAATGGGGCTGAGCTGCTCCTAGGCCACGTGATGTCACTGGCCTAGGAAAAGCTGAGAGAAGGCCTCTGGGAGCGCCGGTGCCTTCTTCAACAGCAGATCGGCTGGAGTCCCGGGTGTCAGACCCCCACCGATCAGATACTGATGACCTATCCTGAGGATAGGTCATAGCCTCTTTAACTATGTGTTGCCTATAGTGAGTTTGTAGGCGCACCAGTCATGATGGCCTTTAAACATACCTCCCAAGTGTCCCTCTTTGGGAGGGACAGTCCCTCTTTTTGACCTAAGTCCCTCTGTCCCTCTTTGATCCTTAAATGTCCCTCTTTTTGACCTGGAGAACTAATGCATAAATGGTCATTAATACATTTACTAAATTGCTCCTTACTAAACTATCTGTTTGGTTTCTACCTGTATATTAGACATGAACTTCATTATTTGGTGCAATTTGGACCTTAAAATATCTATAATCTGATGATTTATGTAGTAATATTTATATGGACATTGAAGCTCAAGGAAAAAAAAAGGCCGCAGGGGTTCCAGTAATTATGATTTGGGTGGAGTTAGAGGCGTGGCCTAGTATAAAAAAACTGCCGTGATACACGCCGCACATATTGTCCCTCTTTGCAATTTTCAAAAGTTGGGAAGTATGCTTTAAATATTATGTTTACCATTAAAATTCTGTAAGTGGATATCTGCTAAAATGCCTAGTGCTCAGCCTTAATCATAATCATATTATTTTCCAACACATTTCTACAAATATTCTAATTATTTGAATTAATGTTAAGTCTTCTTATCCTCGTTGCTCTGACTGAACCTACAAGCACATTTGCTTCACCTCTCTAGACATCAGAAGTTTCCCTGTATTTTGAAGTGTCGATATTACTTGGCCTGCTCCTCAGAATATAGATTACATTTGCTTTTTACACAACCTTTTACCCTTTGCGGTGTTCTGTTAATCCCTCCTAGGGGGAGTGTTAGTTGATCTATACTTTTTATACGCCAACTGGGCAAACCAGCTGTTGGTAGAATATTTCGCAAGGATGGGTATGAGATTTAGTGCCGTGTATGGAATGTTAAAGATGTGTTAATAAAGCATTGCTACATTCAGTTCCTGTTCTAGACATTCAAGTCATGCATTTATTGGTGAGAATGTGTCTCAAAGATACCCTCTCTATCCCCACAATAACTGCAGGATTCATACCTATCCACTGCTTTATGGTCTTCTGCTGTTTCCTAATTCTTTACTAGGTTCAGGGATTTTGGTCATTTGTAGTGATGATCGAGCACTCCGATGTTCGGGTGCTCGGGTGCTCTGGCCGAACACTAGGTGTTGCTTAAGTGCTCAGCCGAGCACCCGAGTATAATGGAAGTCAATGGGAGAAGACCAGTCACCCCCTGCTCTGCAGAGGGGAGGGTGTCTGGTCCATAGGAAAACGTCAGAAAATGGTGGAAACACCACAGAAATGGTTAGGGAACAGCATGGAGAGGATGTCTGGATGCATCTTGGACACCAAAGTCGCTGCTATTAAAGATGATGGCCGACTATTACGCCACTTTTACGGAGTGACAAAAATACCCCCCAAAAACCCAAGATAACATCAATTTTACAGGAAATATTGTTAGGAAACATAGATTTACTTGTACGTTAAGCGCAAGTGCTGCCAAAAATTACACGGATGAGGCACTCCCATACAACAGGTATATCATATAAAGGAGGGCCTCATTCACATTGTGGTATAATTTTGGGACTCCGACACTCATAAACCCAATGCACTAAGGGAAAGGGCTGCCAAAAATTACAAGGATCAGGCACTCCAATACACCCTTTATTACGCATAAAGTAGGGCATCAGACACACTCGTGAAAAATGATCATTGATGGCCTGCTGCTGACACTCAAAAACAATAGGGGTGACATGCTGCTGCTGCGCAGACCGTCCAAAAATTTAAGCGTGACACTCTGCTGCCGAGCTGACCGAAAAAAAAATTTAAGGGACACATGCAGCTGCCAAGCTGACCGCCAAAAAAATTTAAGGGACACATGCTGTTGCCACCGCACCGCTAAGAGTCGCTGACGACTGTTTCTTTTTTCGCTATCCGCATCGTCCGTTCCACTCTCGCTCTCCACTCCGTCGCCAGGGGGTCACCTTCTTTAAGGCCCCCCGAGAGGGAGCCAGAGAAATGGCTACCACATCCAATGAAGGCAGCAGGCACTTAAATTACCCACTCCCGACTGTATAACAATACAGGACTCTTTCGAGGTCCTGTAATTGGAATGAGTGCATGTAAAATCCTTTAACGAGGATCTATTGGAGGGCAAGTCTGGTGCCAGCAGCTGCGGTAATTCCAGCTCCAATAGTATATATTAAAGTTGCTGCACTTAAAAAGCTCAATGTTTGATCTTGGGATCGAGTTGGCCGTCTGCAGCGAGGTGAGCTACCACCTGTCGGAGCCGCTGCCTCTCTGCGCCTCCCCGTTCTTCGCTGAGTGTCCCAGGGGCCCGAAGCGTTAACTTTTTAAAAATTGTAGTGTTCAAAGCAGGCCGTGTCATCTGAATACTTCATCTATGAATAATGGAATAGGACTCCATGCTGCTGCCACCGCACTTTATCAAACTTTCCCAAATATAAGGTTGACACGCTGCTGCCGAGCAGACCATCCAAAAAATTTAAGGGACACATGCTGCTGCCACCGCACTTTATCAGACTGTCCCAAATTTAAGGTTGACACGCTGATGCCAAGCTGACAGTCCAAAAAATTTAAGTGTGACACGCTGATGCCAAGCTGACCGTCGAAAAAATGATATTTTTGATGTGACATTCTGCTGAAGAGCAGATCGTTAAAAATATTTAAGTGTGACACACTAATGCCGAGCTGACCGTCCAAAAAATTATATTCTTGATGTGACATTCTGCTGAAGAGCAGACCGTTAAAAATATTCAAGTGTGACATGCTAATGCCGAGCTGAACGTAAAAAAAAGGATATTCTTGATGTGACATTCTGCAGAAGATCAGACCGTTAAAAATATTTAAGTGTGACACACTAATGTCGAGCTGACCGTCCAAAAAAATGATATTCTTGATGTGACATTCTGATGAAGAGCAGGCCGTTAAAAATATTCAAGTGTGACACGCTAATGCCGAGCTGAACATAAAAAAAAATTATATTCTTGATGTGACATTCTGCAGAAGAGCAGACCGTTAAAAATATTTAAGTGTGACATGCTAATGCCAAGCTGAACGTCCAAAAATATGATATTCTTGATGTGACATTCTGCTGAAGAGCAGTCCGTTAAAAATATTTAAGTGTGACAACCTAATGCCGAGCTGACCATCCAAAAAAATTATATTCTTGATGTGACATTCTGCTGAAGAGCAGACCGTTAAAAATATTTAAGTGTGACACGCTAATGCCGAGCTGAACGTCCAAAGAAATGATATTCTTGATGTGACATGCTGCTGAAGAGCAGACCGTTAAAAATATTTAAGTGTGACACGCTAATGCTGAGCTGAACGTCCAAAGAATTTAAGTGTGACACTCTGCTGCCGAGGTGACCGAAAAAAAAATTAAGGGAGACATGCCGCTTAGCTGAACGTCTGAAACATTCTGCTGAAGAGCAGGCCGTTAAAAATATTCAAGTGTGACACGGTAATGCCGAGCTGAACGTAAAAAAAAAATGATATTCTTGATGTGACATTCTGCAGAAGAGTGTGACATGCTAATGCCAAGCTGAACGTCCAAAAAAATGATATTCTTAATGTTACATTCTGCTGAAGAGCAGACCGTTAAAAATATTTAAGTGTGACAACCTAATGCCGAGCTGACCATCCAAAAAAATGATATTCTTGATGTGACATTCTGCTGAAGAGCAGACCGTTAAAAATATTTAAGTGTGACACGCTAATGCCGAGCTGAACGTCCAAAGAAATGATATTCTTGATGTGACATTCTGCTGAAGAGCAGACCGTTAAAAATATTTAAGTGTGACACGCTAATGCCGAGCTGAACGTCCAAAAAATTTAAGGATGAACGTCTGAAACATTAGAAGTGACATGTAGCAGAGCTGAGCGTGTAAAAAATTATGGTTGAGTGCCGGCTGGTGAGCAGACAGGCAAAAAAATTATGTTGCAGGCCCAGCTGGTGAGCTGACCGGCTAAAAAAGTCGGGTGCAGGCCCAGCTGGATAAGCTAAGCGTGTAAAACATTATGGTTGAGTGCCTGCTGGTGAGCTGACAGGCCAAAAAATTATGGCCCTGATTTATCATACCATCACTCCAGAATTCTGGCATCAAAAAGTCGCAAAATAGGGCTTTTGCGACTTTTTTGCACTCCCGTGCGCAAAATTTATGCGATTGCGCAAAATTTTGCGACTTTTTGCATGTGTACACCACTCACTCCAGTTTTGTAATATGGGTGGGAAAGTGGGTGTGGTTAACTATGTTAATGATTTTCACTCCAGATTTATCATTGAGACTTTTTTAAAAAGTCGCAAAATAGTCGCAATCTCACTCCAGGAGGAGGGTGGAGTAGGAAAAGTGGAGTAGCTTCTCTAGACAGAAGTTTAGGTTTAAGGACAAGCCACATTTATCAAACAACTTGTGACATTTGATAAATGTGGCACAAAGTACTCCAACACAGACTGAAGCAAAACTGACTTCAAATATTCTTCTAATGATAAATTCCCCCCTAAGTTGCAGGCCTAGATGGTGAGCTGACCGGCTAAAAAATTCGGGTCCAGGCCAGCTGGTGGACTTCGAGGGCAGCCTAATAAGCTGTTTCATATGATGGAGGAAGAGGAGGAAGAGGACGAGAAGAGGAAGGGGTACATGATAATACAGTGTATCCAATACACCCTAAAAGTCAGATTTAAGGTTCCTTCATGTTAAGCCACTTTCCTCTGGTGGAGTACAGAAGTCAGGGTCAATCCAGGCCTTGTTCATTTTGATAAGCGTCAACCTGTCAGCATTGTTAGTTGACAGGCGGATGCGCTTATCAGTAATTATGCCCCCAGAGGCACTAAATACCCGCTCAGACAAAACCCTGGCGGCAGGGCAGGCCAGCACCTCCAAGGTGTAGAGCGCCAGTTCGTGCCACGTGTCCAGCTTAGACACCCAATAATTATACGGCACAGAGGGATCGCTGAGGACGTTGACACGGTCAGCTAGGTACTCCTTTACCATCTTCCAAAACTTTTCCCTCCTTGTCACACTAGGCCGCTCATCAGGGTGAGGCTGATGGCGGGGTGTCATAAAACTGTCCCAGGCCTTGGAGAGTGTCACCTTGCCTTTGTTGGAACTGCTGTGTGTTCCCCTGGTCTCCCCTCCTCAGGTGGCCAAGGAACTACGTACTCTGCCGTCAGCGTTGTCAGATGGAAATTTGTGGAGCAATTTTTCGACGAGAGCCTTCTGGTGTTGCATCATTTTACTTGTCCTCTCCACCACAGGAATGAAAGATGGGAAGTTCTCTTTGTAGCAGGGGTCTAGAAGGGTGAACAACTAGTAATCCGTATTGCCTAATATGCGTATAACGCGAGGGTCACGGGAAAGGCAGCCTAGCATGAAGTCAGCCATGTGTGCCAGAGTCTCAACAGACAAGGATTTGCTCTCCCCACCAGGAGCATGACTCTCAATATCCTCCTCGTCCTCTTCCTCCTCTTCAGCCCATCCACGCCGAAGAGATGGTGTAAACGTGGTATACCTACCCTGTGTAGCGGTGACAACCGTCTCCTCCTCGTCCTCCTCCAATTGGCGCTGAGAAGACGACTCGAGGGTGGTCTGGCTATCACCCTTTGTAGGGTCTTCCCCCATTTCCACACGCAGAGCATCTGCCTTTATTTTGAGCAGCAAGCTTTTTAGTAGACACAGAAGTGGGATGGTTACGCTGATAATGGCATTATCGTTGCTCACCATATGTGTAGATTCATCAAAGTTGCGTAACATCTCACAGAGGTCAGACATCAATGCCCACTCGTCGCTTGTGAAGAGCGGAAGCTGACTAGAAAGGCAACGACCGTGTTGCAGCTGGTATTCTACTACTGCTCTCTGCTGCTCACAAAGCCTGCTCAATATGTGTAAGGTGGAATTCCATTGCGTGCTCAGGTCGCACAGCAGTGCAGGGTTGCCAGGCCGGCTGAAGCTGTCGGTGACTGCCGGAAATGGGCACACAGGCGACGCACCTTCACCAGTAGCTGAGCCAAATTGGGGTAGGTTTTCAGAAACCGCTAAACCACTAAGTTGAATACATGGGCCAAGCATGGTATGTGTGGGAGGTTGGCCAGCTCCAAAGCCGCTACCAAATTGCGGCTGTTATCAGATACAACCATGCCTGGCTGTAGGTTGACTGGCAAGAGCCACAGCTCAGCCTGTTCCCTTATGCCATACCACAGCTCTGCGGAGGTGTGCTGTTTGTCACCCGGGCAAATAAGCTTCAGCACGGCCTGTTGCCGCTTACAGACTGCTGTGCTACACTGCTTGGCAATTCTGCATGGGAAGAAGTGGAGGAGGAGATGGAGGAAGAGATGGAGGGGTTGCAGCTGCTACTATAGGTGGCAGCGGAAATCCGGATGGAAGTAGGAATCTTCTTAGATTTGAAAGAGGGCCATACCTATGGAGAAGCTGGATTTGCCCTAGTGCATCTGTGAGGCCATATCAACTAGTTTCTGAACTGGGAGCTGGATGAACTGACTTGTCCTGTGACTTGAGAGCAGCGCGATCTTCTTGGTTGATATTATTGATTAGTGTGAACTGGACCTACCACACACAAAGACCAGCAGCGCTCGGATTGCGGTATTTTCGGGGACTTACAACTCATTATTGTTGTTGTGTATTAGCGGATGGAAGTAGGGCCCGCAATCGTCGGTGTGGGTAGCACCTGGGCCATCCCAGGGGACGACTCGCTCCCTGTCTCCACAACGTTCACCCGGTGTGCCGTCAGGGAATTGTAGCGTCCCTGGCCACAAGCGCTTGTCCATCTGTCAGTTGTTAAGTGGACCTTGCCAGTAACTGCGTTGGTCAGGGCCCGGGTTATGTTTCTGGACACATGCTGGTGTAAGGCAGGGACAGCACCCCAGGAAAAATAGTGGCGGCTGGGGACTGCGTAACGAGGGACAGCTGCCTCCATCAGGCTGCGAAAGGCCTCGGTGTCCACCAGCCTAAACAGCAACATTTCCAGGGCCAGCAACTTGGAAAGTTGCGCGTTTACAGCTATGGCCTGTGGGTGGGTGGCATGGTATTTGCGCTTGCGTTCAAATGCCTGCAGTAAGGACATTTGAACGCTGCGCTGGGACATTGAAGTGGACGTGCTGGCTGATGTTTCCTGCGAAGGTCCAGGTGCAGGGCAGGAGGCATCTGGGCCTGCGTCTTGGACAGCACGTAACAGAGGGTAAGAGGAGGCAGTGGTGTGACCTGCAGACACAAATGGTGGACCCAGGTGTTCAGCCCACCTATTAGGGTGCTTTTCTGACATGTGTCATGCTGTGACATGCTGGTGGTGGTCAAGTTTCTGGTGTTTACGCCCGTGCTCATCTTGGTATGGCACAGGTTACAAATTACAATCCGTTTATCATCA
This sequence comes from Rhinella marina, assembly GCA_900303285.1. Taxonomy (NCBI): domain Eukaryota; kingdom Metazoa; phylum Chordata; class Amphibia; order Anura; family Bufonidae; genus Rhinella; species Rhinella marina. The sequence continues at coordinate 180,666 of ONZH01017520.1, forward strand.
GCACTTTTCTCGAAAAACCGCCAGACTGCGGAACACCTAACCCTTTGCAAGGGAGCTGGCCGCAAGGGGCTGCTCTGGGGAACAGTTGCGGGCCTGGTTGGCGTGGCCTGCCTTCTCCCTTTTTCCACCCCACTGCCTCTTCCAGCCTGTTGCGCTGCTGCGGATCCCTCCCCCTCTGTACTGCTGTCCTCGCTCGGTTCGCCACCTTCCCAGGTTGGGTCAGCTATTTCATCGTCCACCACCTCCTCTTCCACATTCTCACTCTGCTCCTCCTCTTGACATGGTGAACTAACAAGAACCTGACTTAACTGTGTCTCATCCTCATCCACAACCTCTTGAGACACTAATTGCACTTGACTTATTGGCAACTGTGTCTCATCATCATCATCCACCTCGGGAGAAAATACTTGTCGTTCCCCACCGTCATCTTCTTCAGACTGTTTGCTCAATAGGTTGGGAATCAGGGCACAAAATCTCTTCTCATGTCCCACTTCAAGCGGCCTTGGCGAGAGGCCTAAGCCAAGGGATGGTGATGAAAAAAGCTCCTCGGAATATCCCAATGTGGGATCTCTTCTTTGCACAGGCTCTGCATGGTGGGAGGAAGGAGGATCAGGGTGAGGATGCGGTTGCCCAGACTCTTGGCTACTGAGACTGGACTTTGTGGAAGAGGGGGTGGTGCTGAACCGACTGGAAGCATTATCAGCTGAAATCCAACCGACTACCTGCTCGCACTGGTGTGGCGACAAGAGTTGTGTCTTGCGCCTCCCTGCAAACTGTGACATGAAGCTAGGAGTTTTGGATGACTTTGTTTCTTCGGCTCTGCCAGCAGGCACAGTTTCACCACGCCCAGAGCCATGGCCTCTGCGTTCACCATCAGCAGCACGCCCACTTTCCCGTCCCTTAGCGCTCGCCTTGCGCATATTGTATAGTATATATATGCAACTTGGTCACAACTACAGTACTGCAGATTTTTATTAACTGATCAGAAAAATTTAAACGAATGTCCAATATTCTGAATGCGCAAACGTTACAGAGCAGGCGCAAATGAGGAACTGTGGCCTAAATTAACGGTATTAAATGTAACAACGGATGTCAGCTACATAGACTTTTGAACGGTTGTAATACGCTATGCAGCTAGCGTTACTGACAGGGCACACTTGGGGTTTTTTTGCCACCCAAAAAAAAAAAAGCCGTATTTCACAAAGGACTTTGGTCTTTTTGGAACAGCAATAATCTTTCTACCTACCCAAATCCTGTCCCTATAGTTTAATTCCCTCCTTGGGCAAATTTAACTGCAGCAGCAAATGAGGAACTGCGGCCTAAATTAACGGTATTAAATGTAACAACGGATATCAGCTACATAGACTTTTGAACGGTTGTAATATGCTGTGCACCTAGCATTACAGACAGGGCACATTTGGTTTTTTTTTAGTCACCCCCAAAAAAAAAATGCAGAAGGATTTAACAATGGACTTTTGAACAATGATACTAACCCTGCCTATAGAAATCCTTTCCCTACACAAGTCCCTCCTTGCGCAAATGTTATACAGCAAGACGCAAAAGAGGTACTGCGGGCTTAACAGCAGAAATTATAGCAAAGTATGTCAGGTGTATAATATACAGAGAGTATCCTACAGCATGCAACAGCAGCGGCAGCACATGTGGCATTAATGGCAGGCCACCTAGTGCTATTTTCACCACCTTTAAAGGTCCTCAAACATAAGTAAATAAAGGTTTGTGCCAGCTATAATAGCCCTTAAAAGGGCTTTTGAGTCTTTTCTGAGCAATTTCTATCCCTGCCTAGCGTGCTTCTCTCCCTACAGTGTATGTCCCTCCTTGCTGCAGCAGCGCTTGTGGCGTTAATGGCAGGCCACCTATCGCTATTTTCAACACTATAAAAGTCCTCAAATATAAAAAAATAAAAGTTTGTGCCAGATATAATAGCCCTTAAAAGGGCTTTTGGGTCTTTTGTGAGCGTTTTCTATCCCTGCCTAGCGTGCTTCTCTCCCTACACTCTCTGTCCCTCCTTGCTGCAGCTGTCCCTGGCTCGGTATGAGCCGGTCACATGTCACCGGGTGCTTTATAGCACCCGATAACGCGTTCCTGGCTAGCCAATCAGTGTAATGCCAGTAGCTAAGATGGCTACTGGCATTACAGTAAATGCCAGCACCTCGCCGCACGCTATTTGGCTAACTAGCGTGCGGGGAGGGGACTCGAGCATGGCGCTCGAACACAAGCGGTATTCGGCCAAATACCGCGTGGTCCCGAGCATGGCCATGTTCGGCCGCTCAACACTAGTCATTTGTCATACTACTATTTCTAATTATTATTAGCAACTTTTAGCTTAATACTCTACTCTTCCATCAGTGTGGGCTCAGTTACTCTCTGTGTCTAGCTTTAAAAACGATTTTTAACCCTTTCATGACCAGGCAATTTTCCATTTTATTCGTTTTCATTTTTAACTCCCAGCCCTCCCAAAGCCATACCTTTTTTATTTTTCTGTTCACGTAGTTGTATGATGGCTTGTTTTTTGCAGGACAAGATACCCCTTCTAATGGCACTATTTCCGATTGCATAAAATGTGGTGAGAAGCGGGGAAAAATTATAAATGGGGTGAAATTGAAGAAAAACGCTATTCCACAACAGTTTTTTGGGTTTTCTTTTTACAGTGTTCCCTATATCATAAAACTGACCAGTTATTTTGTTCTAGGTCATTCCAGGTGAGTACAAATCCGGCAATAACACATATGTATATTTTTTATTTAGTTCCTATACTGGAATTTAAAAAAATAAAAACCTTGAAAAAAATATTGTATTCTTTTAGTCTCCATATTTTGACCCCTATAACTTTTTTGTATTTATGTGTGTTGAGCTGTGTAACGACTCATTTTTTGCAGGGCGATCTGTACTTTTCAGTGATACATTTTGGGTTATGTATGATTTTTTGTTTAATTTTTTTTTGGGAGAAGTGACGGAGCCCTGCTAACACACTTCTATGGCTAAACTTGATTCTCTCATCTCTACTTAGGAGTCCAGGGGGCTCCCACTGATTGTTTCCCAGTCTTCCCTGTATGAGTGTGCATACAAAGATAGCAAAGTTAGACTGGACTCCTAAGCATAGAAAGAACAGTGATTTAAAACAATAAATTACAAGTTATACTGAATCTTTTTCCATAAAATGATATATCCGTGTTTCATTTTTTTATTTTTAGGTGAAATTTTAGAAAATAATTTCAGACAATTTCACAATATACTATTATGAAATATCATGGGAAATTTACTTAACCCCTTCAACCCCGGGCCTGTTTTCACCTTCCTGCCCAGGCCTTTTTTTTGCAAATCTGACATGTGTCACTTTATGTGGTAATAACTTTGGAACGCTTTTACTTATCCAGGCCATTCTGAGATTGTTTTCTCGTCACATATTGTGATTCACAACAGTAGTAAATTTGTGGCAAAATATTTCATTTTTATTTATAAAAAAATTGCAAATTTCCAAATTTCAATTTCTCTACTTTCAAAATACATAGTAATACCTCCAAAAATAGTTATTATTTTACATTCCCCATATGTCATTTTACTTTTTTAGGACATTAGAAGGCTTAGAAGTTTAGAAGCCATTTTTCAAATTTTCAACAAAATTTCCAAAACCATTTTTTTAATCACCAATTCAGATATAAAGTAATTTTGAGGGGCTTAAGTAATGGAAACCACACATAAATGACCCCATTTTAGAAACTACACCCCTCAAATTATAAAAAAAACTGATGTTACAAACTTTGTTAACCCTTGAGGTGTTCCACAAGAATTAAAGGAAAATGGAGGTGAAATTTCAAAATTTCGCTTTTTTGGTAGATTATTCATGTTAATAATTTTTTTCTTGAAACACAGCAAAGGTTAACAGCAAAGTAAACCTCAATATACATTGCTCTGATTCTGCAGTTTACAGAAATACCCCATATGTGGTGGTAAACATCTCTATGTGTTTGTGGCAGTGGTCAGAAGGAAAGGAGCGCCATACGAATTTTGGAGGCAGATTTTGCTAGAATGGTTTTTAGGCACCATTTTGTAATTGAGAGACCCTGACGTACCCCTACAGTGGAAACCCTCAAAAAGTGACCCCATTTTGGAAACTACACCCTTCAAAGAGTATATTAAGGGGGTACTGATCACTTTGACCCCCTAAGCGTTTTACGGAATTTGGAAACATTTGGCTGTGAAAATGAAAAGTTTAATTTCTTCCATTAAAATGTTGCTTTAGCCCCAAATTTTTTATTTTCAAAAGGGGTAACAAGAGAAATGCACCCCATAATTTGTTCCCCATTTTCTCCTGAATACGGCAACACCCCACATGTGGTGATAAACAGAATAAAATCTTTTTTTTGTGTTGCCATTTTCTGAGAGCCATATTTTTTTATTTTTCTGGCGATTGTCTTAGGTAGGGTCTCATTTTTTGCAGGACAAGATGACGGTTTGATTGGTACAATTTTCTGTTAAATACGCCTTTTTGATCGCCTGCTATTACACTTTTTGTGAGGCAAGAGGGAAAAAAATGGCTGTTTTGGCATAGTTTTGTTTTTTTAATTTTTTACAGCATTCACCTGGGGGGGCCATCTCATGTAAATTTTTATAGAGCAAGTTGTTACGCACACGGCGATACCCAATATGTCTAACATATTTATTTTTGGAAAGTTTTACACATTTTTTAACAAAATAAAATATTTTTTGTGTTGCCATTTTCTGAGAGCCATATTTTTTTTATTTATTGTCTTAGGTAGGGTCTCATTTCTTTGCGGGACAAGATGACGGTTTTATTGGTACCATTTTGGGGTACATACGCTTTTTTGATCGCCTGCTATTGCAATTTTTGTAAGGGAAGGTGACCAAAAAATGGCTGTTTTGGCACTGTTTTTTTTTTGTTTGTTTTTTTACTGCGTTCACCTCGTCGGGTGGATCATACCTAAGTGATACCTAGGCGATACCTAATATGTCTATTTTTTACATTTTTTTTTACTTTATTTTGTGAAAAGGACGCTTTTTAACTTGAAACTTTTTTTGTAAAACTTTATTTTTTTAACTTTTTTAACTTTCTTTTTTTTTACACTTTTTTAACTTTTGGGGGTCTGATCCCCTTTACAATGCATTACAATACTTCTGTAAAATAGTTGGCTTATGTGTCTTTTTGTTCTATTTGTCACACACATGGCAGTCATATCCTATCAAATCAGTGGCTGCGCTCAAAAAGGTATTTGTGCTTCAGAGCTAGAATTGAGCCTTATACACCTGCCAATATCCTTCCCCCTGACTGTCAGGCTAATTACAAGCATTGTACATAGGTCTGCCGGCTGGGGTCCCACCCATGATGATATAATCCTCCCTTTTCATTTTCCCTGCCCTATTTCCCTCGCTAGCGTACTGAAATTTAAAATGGCTGGAGCCATTTTATACAATTTGTCCAAAAGGAGCCACAAAAAATTCAAATTAATTTGGAAGAAGAATTTCTGTGAAATTTGTAACAAATCAAATTTGTCTAGAATTGATTTGCTCGTCTCTACTTGTGACCCTAAATGTTGAATTGCTATGATTTCCCTATCTAGACAACTGACAGTCGGAAATCTGATTATTGCATTTTAAAATCGTATTTTTTCCTATTAATATTTTATAGGAATTTTTATAGTTTTCTTTTATTGACATTTTGCATGTCCAGCATTCACCAAATAAATAAAAGCATTAAATTAATAAAGCTAAGGTCATCATTTTTTTCAAACCGTCTTTGATGAAAAAGATCCCTTAAGATCTTGTAATTTGTCATTTAACAAAGTTTCATAGCTTCATTCTTCAAATTCATTCCATCCACAAGAAGAAGCAATCATGGAAGGAATTTAGCAAGAGAACACAGAGGAGGGAAATCCTTGCTGTGGCTGCCAAGAGCATATTAACTGCATTTCTACAGGAACTATGTAAATTGTCTTTCACACTATATCTAAAGGGAAAACTATCCATTGTATTTTTATTGCCACATTCAATTCAGAATGTATAATAAATGCTTCTCGCAATGTATTTTCTAAGTTAAGAATACTATTTATACAAGATATCTTCATAGTCTTTGTATTCTGCCAGGTTTTAGAGTTTTTTGCCACTTATTTTATTATTATATGTCCATCTTATTCTTTTATCCTATCATCCTCTATGCAGTCTGTATTGCCTCAATGTACAGTGCCTTGTGAAAGTATTCGGCCCCCTGGAACTTTTCAACCTTTTGCCACATTTCAGGCTTCAAACAAAAAGATATACCATTTTAAATTTTTGGTGAAGAATCAATAACAAGTGGGTCACAATTGTGAAGTGGAACAAAATTTACTGGATCATTTAAACTTTTTTTGTAATAATAAAACTGAAAAGTGGGGCATGCAAAATTATTTGTCCCCCTTGCATTAATACTTTGTTGTGATTACAGCTACAAGTCGCTTGGGGTATGTCTCTATCAGTTTTGCACATCTACAGACTGAAATTCTTGCTCATTCTTCCTTGCAAAACAGCTCGAGCTCTTTGAGGTTGGATGGAGAGCGTTTGTGAACAGCAGTTTTCAGCTCTTTCCACATATTCTCAATTGGATTCAGGTCTGGACTTTGACTTGGCCATTCTAAGACCTGGATACGTTTATTTTTTAACCATTCCATTGTAGATTTTGCTTTATGTTTGGGATCATTGTCTTGTTGGAAGATAAATCTCCGTCCTAGTCTCAGGTCTTTTGCAGACTCCAACAGGTTTCATCCAGAATGGTCCTGTATTTGGCTCCATCCATCTTCCCATCAATTTTAACCATCTTCCCTGTCCCTGCGGATGAAAAGCAGGCCCAAACAATGATGCTGCCACCACCATGTTTGATAGTGGGGATGGTGAGTTCAGGGTGATGAGCTGTGTTGCTTTTACGCCAAACATATCGTTTTACATTGTTTCCAAAAAGTTCGATTTTGGTTTCATCTGACCAGAGCACCTTCTTCCACATGTTTGGTGTGTCTCCCAGGTGGCTTGTGGCAAACTGTAAACGAGACTTTTTATGGATATCTTTGAGAAATGGCTTTCTTCTTGCCACTCTTCCATAAAGGCCAGATTTGTGAAGTGTTCGACTGATTTTTGTCCTATGGACAGACTCTCCCACCTCAGCTGTAGATCTCTGTAGTTCATCTAGAGTGATCATGGGCCTCTTGGCTGCATCTCTGATCAGTCTTCTCCTTGTTTGAGATGAAAGTTTAGAGGAACAGTCGGGTCTTGGTATATTTGCAGTGGTCTCATACTCCTTCCATTTCAATATGATCGCTTGCACAGTGCTCCTTGGGATGTTTAAAGCTTGGGAAATCTTTTGGTATCCAAATCCGGCTTTAAACTTCTCCACAACAGTATCACGGACCTGCCTGGTGTGTTCCTTGGTCTTCATGACGCAGAACCCTGAGACTATCACAGAGCAGGTGCATTTATACGGAGACTTGATTACACACAGGTGGATTCTATTTATCTTCATCAGTCATTTAGGACAACATTGGATCATTCAGAGATCCTCAATGAACTTCTGGAGTGAGTTTTCTGAACTGAAAGTAAATGGGCCGAATAATTTTGCACGCCCCACTTTTCAGTTTTATTATTACAAAAAAAGTTTAAATGATCCAATAAATTCCGTTCCACTTCACAATTGTGACCAACTTGTTGTTGATTCTTCACCAAAAATTTAAAGTGTTATGTCTTTTTGTTTGAAGCCTGAAATGTGGCAAAAGGTTGAGAAGTTCCAGGGGACCGAATACTTTCGCAAGGCACTGTACTTGTTATTCCTACATCTTCCTCCCACACTAGAATTGATTAAACCATTGTTTCTTGTAATGCATTTTCCTATAATTATCCACTTTTATTTCCTTCAGTAAGATACCTCCGCCCCATATACCCTCTCATCATCGACTAGCACACTGGAGTATCTCAACCTCAGTTATCACTTAGTCCTCATGCACACCAAGTTTTCAACTAAAAATGCTGTCTATGGGTCCTCTACATCTTATGGGGCTGGCTGTAATTACTAATTTAGTCATAATACATATCTGTATACCACTATATTCCATTGGCATGTATGACCCCATTAAAATGCATTACCATTGCATTCAGGATGTGTGTGATAAACAAAACTCATATATATTGGTGTGTATGCAGCCCTAGGCCAGTGATCACGAACCTTTTAGAGACTGAGTGCCCAAACTACAACCCAAAACCCACTTATTTATCGCAAAGTGCCAACACAGCAATTTAACCTGAATACTACAGTCCAGTATAGTAGATGTTCTATGTACTTTATCATTTAGCTATAATAGCCTGCCTACATTCAATGTGCTGCCTGTGCTGTTTATTGTGCGTCCTGCACTGATGAATGGCAGAAAAGTTGGAATTTGGATTTGACAGTAACAGAAATACTACATTATAATGTGCATATGAATAACACTGCTGTACCATACACATAAACAGTAGTAAACACATACAATTATATGCACACACATACATACACATTACACAAATATACATTTAAATTCACAAATATAATACCCACGTTCACGTACAGTTTATACATATTACAACATATGCATATAACACACAAATACTGTACATACACACATTACACACATTTATTTTCACAACTAAAAAGGTGTGATCACCCAATGCCCTGTTTAGGATTGGCACAAATGAGGATCAGGCAGCAGACCGGAATTGCTGAACACAACTTGTTTTACTACAATGACGCTCAAAAGTGTAATTATTTAGAGTGGTACTGCAGTGAGGATCCAAAGCAGGATGCTTACAAATAATTCAGCAATGAGGCTTAAAGGCTATGTACACCTTCGGAGACATTTTTTTTATGATTGCATTTTACTTATTTTGGGCAAAAATATTTTTTTTCAAATGGTCTTTATTAAGCCATTCTTTCACAAAGAGAATTGTGATTATGAGAACTGTACTTTTTACTTTCACTTTGTGCCTGTCATCTAATAAACCTTATCTCTAAATTACGAAAATGTCATAAACACTTATTTAATCCACATTCTCATGAGTAAGATAAGAATTTAGCTATAATGAGTGTTTGTAAGGTCAGAAAGCAGAGATAAGGAGCTGGTGAACTGGCTGATAGAGCAGAGAGAAACTCAGGGCTACATATTTTTTTAATACAGATCAATTTAAAAATGATTTTTACCTCAAAATGTACAATGCAATAACAACAATAACTTTTGGTGTTTACAGTTCACTCAATTATTCTGAGGGCACAGTAATACAATAAATGCAACATTACTCAACTTCACCCTGTCTCTGTCTCCAGAGTGAAATGTGGCACCTGCTCTGTACTTGGGGCTAGCTGCTTACAATCACACATAATGTTCTGTGTTAACTGATGTGTCACTATGGTCCAACACACCACACCCACCACACCAACACAGAGTTGATGTTTCCCCAGGGCTCAAAACTAGACTTTCCCCATCCTCTTTCATGCACTAGATTTTTCCTCCAGGAGTTGTGAAGCAAACCCAAACTCTCAGTCACAACCAGGGAGTCACATCAGCAAGTAACCATCGGGCACCATAGCAAAACTTGGAATGGGGCTTCAATTCCACCATGACCACTTTCAACAACATGTTCACAAAAGCTTATGATTGCTCTACCTAATACACAAGGCTTAAAACACATTGATGTCATAGTACAGGGATAATGTACACAGTGATGTTGCAGTACGGGGATATTACACACACTGATGTTACAATAACGGCATAATACACACAGTGATGTCACAATACAGAGATAACAAAGACAATGATGTCACATTAATATTCTACTCAGTGATGTTGGAACAGTTAGTTATAGAATTATAGTTATAGTTATAGAAGTATAATGCACATATAATATCACTGTACAGGAATAATGTAGTGACGTCACAAAACAAGACAAATGCAAAAAGTCTAGCGCTGAAATCCCGCGCATGCGTCTTAAAATATCCACTGGAGCATGCGCAGTAGCAAACACTGTAAACACTGCAAGCGCTACTGCGTATGCTCCAGTGGATATTTTAAGACGCATGAGCGGGATTTCAGCGTTAGACTCGTAAGTCTAGCGCTGTCTATGAAATAGGGTACTGGGCGTGCCAATAGCGAGGGGACGTGCCTCGGGCCCGGGGGGGCGGTGATGGAGCGGTGCTGCCCCCCGGTGCTCCGATAGCTCATTTGCATACGTTTTCTAAGTTAAATATCTACGCAACCACTGCGCAGAACTCTGCATGACAGGTATGATTTTAAAGTTTGTCACTAGGTCTTGTAACCTATGTATTTAAATACATAGGTTACAACCTAGTGACAGAGCCTCTTTAAGGCTAGGGCTAGACTAGACTTTAACCCCTTCCTGACCAGCTCTGTACATGTACGGTGCTGGTCAGGTCTTTAAAGATGGCTCCTGCTCACGAATGCAGTGGATGCCATAGCCGCTGGGTGTTTCCTGTTTTTAGCAGGTGAAATGCCATATGTAAAAAAAATATTTTGCCGGAGAGATTCTTTTGCAACAGAGGTTATGACAATGAAAAAAAAAAGAAAACATCTTTTAAACATCTTTTCTGTGATAAAATAATCACTGATATAATGCTTTGTATCACAGAAGGAGTGCTAGAACAGTTCAGCCGTAGGCACACCATGCACTACGTTAATGGATGGACTATTTATAACAGTAACCTGATATTGTTTATGCTGCAGCTTCTGATATAGTGTCAAAAAGAAACACCAAAGTTCAAAGCAAATCCCGAAACACAACTTCAAAAGAAATATTTGAGGCGGGGCAGTAGTACAACTCGGGAGAATGTCATGGAAAATATTGTAATGTACTGCATCTCCGAAAGAAATCTGCAGTATAAGGTCTCTGTTGCAACTAATCAAAGTAGTGATATTATGTATGTCAGAAGAAAACAATTAAAAGAGCAAATAGTTTTTTTTGTATCCAAACAATATTTGGGTGGGTTTATTTATATCAAGTTTTCTATTTGTATCAACTTTCCTCAACTTCACTTACAATCTTTTTGCCAGTGATTACGGTATATGTGTAGGTTGCAAAAACAAAACACTAAGTTAGTGTCACGAGGGGAAGGGAGATAGTGAGCCCTGTCTGTAACCCAACCACTGTCCCTGCCTACTTACAGTATAAGCCCTAGATGGCAGAACCGTAACTGGTCGACAGGCCCTGACCTGAATAAGTGCAGGGGGCAAGGGAAGGGGAAACAAAGGGAATAACAAACACAGACAGAACAAACACAATACAGAATAGTCAACTAGCCAAGGGGTCGTATCAGGAGGTCACGTCAATACCAGGGAAAAAGCAAAGGCGAAGTCCAAGTCCACAAGCCGAAGTGTGAATACACTGAAAACCGATCACTTGCAAAAAACACCAGCACTGTAAAAAGAAACCAATAACAGGCAACCTGTGACCAGCAGGTTGCCAGTTTAAATAGCCCTCCAAATTGGTCACATGACGTGGCCAGTGTCACATGACCCAATTAGCATCATGCTAGAATGAGCACTTGCAATAACGCCACCAGCGCTTAAATTCAATATCAGACTGGTCACATGGCGTGGTCAGTGCCATGTGACCTTATATAACTAAAAATATATAAAAATAAATACTGAGCGCTGACCTCCCGGGCCAGCGCTCAGAGGGCCCCCACCTGCTCGTCTCTAGGGTGGCGGGGAGGACGCCGGACAGCAAGGACAGCAAGGAGCGCGCCAGGTCCTCCCCGCAGGTTGCTATGGAGACGAGGACGCATATCGCATAAGCGTAAGTCCGGTGGTGCAGCACTGGGGAAGCGCGCCGCCGGCTTCCCATCACAGTCAGTTGGCACACCTACTGTATAACATGAAAAAAAATGCGTAGGTGCGAATCGCAGTGGCTGAAAATAGAAATGTAAAAGCAAACACAGTCCAACACAGTCACATCACTCAAAACTCAAACATTGAATACATAGATTGTAAATTTTACTAATGCTATATTCACTATATAAAAGAATATAAGGTACTTAGCAAGTATATTTTGATCGAAATAATTTGCGCCTATCCACCATGGCTGGATGACCTTATTTCAAGATATGTAGCTTTGAAGTATTTGAAATAAGGTGTATAACAGTACAACATAAGAACTATCGAGGCGATAAAGTTAGATAAAATGAGAGAAAGAGTCTTGACTACTTCTGACAGTATATAATCAGAGGTAGAATTTGGTCTGTAGAATAATGGATAATGGGTAAGGTATGTATTGAGATAAATGCTAATTACATTTCCCCCTCCTTTTTTCTTTATTTTGTATTATAGTTGTATGAGGTTAATATGTCTGTGGACGAGTATGGAAATTTTAGCATATATATATATATCTAATAAAGATGAGTGTATATATGTATGTGTGTATGTCCGCTAAAGGAATCCGCACCGTTATAGCTACAATTATGAAATTTGGCACACAGGTACATCAGGTTTCCGGGAAGGTTTTAGACTGGGTCTCAGCTCTCCAGGACGTACCGTTCCTGAGACATTCCCAAAAAATGCATTAGCCAATAGAAGCCTGATCACATGACCCTTATCAGCCAATAGAAGCTCGCAGGCAGTTAGTCTCCATACACACCAGGTTTCCATAGCAACCTAGCCATTTTCCTTCACTACTGTAGGTCTGTTGTAAAGGGGCAGGGCGCTGTGGATGACACTGTTAAAGGGGTATTCCTGTTACCATAAATATAACTTATGTTTTAGACTAATTCATCATCAATTATTACCTAATATAATGTAAATTTCACATATTTACCATTCAGTAGTAACAAAAGATGTTTTCTTCCACTGCTACCCACTGTGTTTCTTCATAAATTACCATGGCATCGACCTGTAATTCAGACCACCCTCAAAAGAAGAACAAAAGCCCCAGGTCCCGCTAAGACATGCCCCCGACTCGGTCAGGCCACGCCCCCTGCCACTCCGCAGCCGATGGGGATTGAAAAAATGAAGGTAAAAATCAACTTCTGTCAGCTGCAGGGGTGGGAGGGAAGGTGACTTTCTCCCTGCAGTTCATGTTTAGACTGCACAGTGCTGCTGTCTGACCAAAAGGACTGTTCAAAAGGACATCCCTGTGTCCGTCCAGGCCCCGAGCCAGAGAGGGAACAGGGAGCCAGAAAGCCAGACAGTCCAGCCTAAAACCAGATCTCTGGCCACCCTAGGGGCAGGCTGATGTTAGGGTGGCCAGACGTCCGGTTTTAGGCTGGACAGTCCGGTTTTCTGGCTCCCTGTTCTCCGTCCGGTGCAGTGCCTGGACGGATGCAGGGATGTCCACCCTTTCAGTAGCTCATGCTCAGGCAGCTTCTCCTCTGTGTCTTCACGGAGTCAGGGGCGTGGCCTCCTGTTTTTAGGGTGTGGCTCCATGGGGACCGGGGGCGTGGCTTCACGTTTGGTGGCATGGCCGGTGGGGTCCAGCTCTCTGGGGTGAAGACAGTGGCCACCCTAGCTGCTGTGGAGGTCGCAGTTAAAGAGGAGGGTGCTGTGGATGTTTCTGTTAAGGGGCAGGCACTGTAGAGGTCGATCTCGATATCTTTATACGACACACACGCAAACATTAAAGGGATTCTGTCAGCAGGATTTTGGCTACAGAGCTGGTCACACTTACACATCAGTCTCCTCGGTTTAGTTTAAAATATACTAGTTTTACTTCCATGTGTGCTGTCGTTTCTGTAAAAAATTGCTTTTATTCATATGCAAATTACCTTTCTAAGGAGCCCAGAGGGGCTGTCCCTCTGGCCGTTGGAGCCCAGCACCACCCATTCTCTTGGAGCCCAGCACCGCCCCTTATAAATTATTCACTCCTTTCAACGCCGATGTAATTGTTCTGATGCGCCGTAATCCCGCTCATGCGCCCTGGAACTAGTCATTGGTGCCTGTTCATTCCCTGGGGCTGCTGCCACTGCCCGGGCACTGTCAACTAGTTCCAGGGCGCGTGCATGGGAATAAAACCAATTTTTTACAGAAACGACAGCGCACATAGAATTAAGACTAGTATATTTTAAACTAAACCGAGGAGACTGATGAGGCCATGGAGTAGGCTGAAACGTTGCATTTTTGGGGGATAAACGGTCCTTACATTTTCACTATTACTGGAGTGCTGCCTCGCTTTTTGAATTTTCTACATTACTTGCGTATGATCCTAAACCTGGAGGAATTGCACCTATATCTGAATTTTGTGACTTGTGCTGCTGTTTTTTTTGGTTATTTATATATATATATATATATATATATATATATATATATTAAACACTTACCCTTTATCCTTTTTAAAGCAGTCTACACAATGTTGTCTTCATTCCTTCCCCAACAAGGTGAAAGGAGCTACATACCAGCAATACAGATTGATTCCATACCAGTGTACAGTGCATGAATTAATGTGGGACGCTTGCGAGTTGGAGAAGCTACATAGCTGGATGATTATTGAGCTACAAGTGTAGTACCCCAGACTTGGGGGTACTATTATGGTATTTGCAATAGTTTTATATGCAATGTAATGTAAATGACATGCTATACACCTTTTTTATATACATTTCTTTATTAGCATCATCAAATAGACTGGCTGAACTGATATCCTGCCAAGGGTATGGCTGTGCTAGGAAGAGTCAGCTTAAGAATGTAGAGTGTGGAGGGATAGAGATTGAGATCCATCTCCCACTCCTCTGAGCCATGAGCTATCAAGACTCCGCTACAAATGTGGTGGGAAACATGTTAAGATTCTATCACGAGAGTTCAGGACAGACATAGCTAGAAGCCTGAATCATTCCATGGACACCTAGACTCACTGGTGCCAGAGTAAAGCCGTAGAGAAAGCAATCCAGAGAGAGGAACAGTGTAAGCTAGTGAGTTTCTGAGTGTCATGTTTGTCACATTGCTGGCCACCATACCCCATTATCTAGGAGAAAAGAAATTGAACTTTGTACGAGCTGCTGATGAATATGATGCTATCCATTTTGGCACTCAGTAAAAGTTACTCAGTTACCTTTTACACTGCAACAGACCCCAGGGAGTGATAGCCTGAGGTAGGACACTGTGACACTACAACAGTACATCAGGGTCACTACCACTCCCATCCTCTTCACCAGCTTCCATGGGGGCTCACTGCATGAGCACAAAGAAGGAGCTAAGTCACAAAACTGCTTATTTTCATTTATCTGCACAGTGTGAAGGGTAATGACTTTTTCTTCTGACGTGCTACGGATTATTAACTTTTATATTTTAACTGGAGGATTATGGGCTGTCCTTTTACAATCTGTTTGGCTCCCGCTTTAATTGATTTGTGCCGCTGCTGTTTAGAGTGTATTTTTATGTGCTGTATAGCGTCACATAACTAATTCAGTATGTAAACAAGAAGCAGCAGGAGGACCAAACCAGCGCCACAGAGCACTGGAGAGAGGGGTGAGAATAAGATGATATTTTTATTTTAGGCTATTATTGGTGTTGTCTGAGACTTAAATTATATCAGTCAACGCTCTTTAATATGATCATAGGTCCCCATATAACTTTCATTTGCTGGCAGCACGTCCTGTATTTACACTGCAGAATAGGTGGCATGTTTCTATGGGCCAATGCTTGAGATCATTCCTGATCATCAGCCTTTGTAAAAGGGGCCTTGAATGCTGTCGTATCCTAAGTCATACCCCCTTTTTCAGGGAAGCCATACCCATTTCCCATTACTGCTTGTGAGATGGGGCACAAAAGGTCTGTTAACAATATAATAAACCTGTGAACAAGAAAAGCACAACAATTGACATTAAAGGGAGTCTATCCCCTCATTTTCACCTATAACTAACAGCACTGCCTCACAGAAGATTGCATACATATCCCAGACATACCTGTGTGCACTCTGTGTCTGTATTCCATGTTGAGAAAAAGCATTTTTTTCTGCAGGAATACAGCTCCCAAGTGCCCGGCTCTGCTGCTGCAAGTGCCCAAAGCAAACCAGACTGGTAGCAGATAGAAAATGGTTCTGACCTTCTTAGAAAGCTGGCATTCCAAGCTTTAAAATTACAAATCACAGCATTATATCCAGTATATCAGAAGACATAGCTGTTAGAAATCAAGTCGGGAGAGAAAGCTGTTTTTAGTTTCACTTTCAGCCGGGCACTTGGGAGCTGTTGTCCAGCAGAATAAAAGTGCTTTTTCTGGACATGGAATACAGACACAAAGTGCACACAGATATGTCTGGGATGTGTCTGCAATCTTCTGTGGGGCACTGCTGTTAGTTATATAGGTGAAAATGAGGTGACAGACTCCCTTTAAAGCTGTCCATGTGTAGAGTCAGACTTTAGCTGGCCATGTTGGAGATACATTGCCCTAACCCAACAATTTCAGAAAAATTGGGCTTTAACCTTAAAGGTGGCCATACACATTAGTCTAAAGTTGATCAAAATGGATGATTTCAACCAAAATGAATGAAATTTAACAATTGTCTTAGGCTACTTTCACACTAGCGTTTTTTAATTCCGGTATTGAGTTCCGTCATAGGGGCTTGTTTGCTTTCCGGTCCAGGCATCCGCACCAAGACGGATCCGTTGGTGTGACACAATGGTAAACGGATCCGTCCTCCATTGACTTTCAATGGAGTTCATGACGGATCCGTCACCTGCACACATACATACATACACACATACACATAAACGTACACAGACATATACACATACAAATACACATAGATACTTACATGCTCCCGGCAGGTCTCCACAGCGCAGGAGGAGCAGGACGGCGCGCACATAGGACGATTCTGGGCGACTCTGCTGGGCGCTGTGGGGAACCTACCTATGTGCGCGCCGTCCTCCTCCTGTACTGTGCTGCACGGAGCTGCCGGGAGCATGTAAGTATGTATGTGTCTGTGTATGTGTCTGTGTGTGTGTCTGTGTGTATGTACTGTGTGACATGTGTGGGGCCGGAGCGCGGTTCCGGCCCCACACATGTACCTGCGGCAGCACGGATCTGGCGGCAGCCTTCACCTGCCGGATCCGTGCTGCCGCTAGTGTGAAAGAGGCCTTAGTCGACTAATTATAGACTATTAGTGTTTGAATAGAAGTCAGCCATGTTTAATATTTTCATCCAAATAGGCGAACGAAAGATCTTTCATGAACGAAAGATCTTTCTGGGAGTATTCTTTGAAAGAAAGATCTTTCATCCATTACCCAGTTTCATTGAATGTGTATGGTAGTATGAACAACTATCACGGCCAATATGGACTAAAATGTGTATGGACAAGTCTGCCAAAGGAATGGTCACCAGAGATCTTTGTTCGTTGAACCATGAACCAACTTATACCTAATGTGTATGGCCACCATAAACATATGGAGGCAGCCTGTGCAGATGTCAGGATAGTCAAGTACCAGGTATGCTGGATTTCCTGGCAGATCCCTTGCTTCATAGGAGATAAGCAATGCCAGTCATCTATCAACTACTATTAATACTCCCTGCTTTGTAAATGTTAATGAGGGAGTGGGGGGTAGAGCCATTGGATGGCTGAGCCATCTCATGTGCATGCCAGTATAGCTCATGTGTGTACATGCCTACAGCCTCAGTTTTATATAAGAAATGTATAACCTAATTGAGCCAATAGTTATATGCTCCTTTTGAAGTGGGTCTAGTCAAAAGACTACAAAATGAGATAATACATTAGATTAGAAACTCACTATTAAGATGTGAAATATATTGGAAAACTACAAGACAATTAAGCCTGTTGGTTAAAATCCCTAGGTTATATAAGGACCTATTTCACGAAAATTCTATTTTTATTGTGTACTGTAACTTAATATATCTCCCTTGACAACTGAGACATTGCAGGTCTCAACAAGCTTGCATTTATCTTCAAGTTCTCAGCTTTGGATTCACACAAGAGCTGGAGGCAGAAAACTGGTTATGAAGTTTATGGATAGAAATGAAAGGTTAGATACTGCAAATGAATGACGCTCTGGAGATATCAGGAATTACAACACTACAAGGTTGTCATAATACTTGAATACTGAATCTTTCTGATTAATAGAAAAAATGTATCTACGTAGTTATGGAATTCATTGTTTTCCACCAGGGAACATCATGCAGTATTTCACAACTGTCAGTTCTTTGAAATGTGTATTTTTTTATTAATTTCTTTAAATTTTCATACAGTTCTAGCTTGGAGCCCAGCTGATCGGCTGGGGTGCCGGGTATCAGACCCCCGTCGACCTGATATTGATGACCTATCCATATTAAGTCCTGGAAAACCCCTATAAGCTGGATTTACATGGTCGAATGTTTGGGCCGATTATTGGGATTGAACGTTCCTACAAATCTGCCTGTCTAAACGTGTCGCAGATCACACTTCCTTACCAACAATTGGATGCTCCTCGCAAAGCAAAATGTTCATCAGGTAATATGATACTTCATGTGGACACCTAAATATCATTGTTCGCCGACAGCAGATCGTTATGTCTAAAAAGCACTCTGCTCCCGGGAAACAATGATTCTATATGGGGACGTGCAAAGTCTTTAACGATTGCTCCTCCCCATTACGTGGAGGAGATCACTGCATGTAAATACAGTGGTCTTTACTGATGAGCAGGCGATTGTCGAGAAGGAACTCTTCCTTTCCAACAATCATCTGCTCAATTAAGCAGTGTAAGAGCTCTTTCACATGAGCGGATGCCGTCCATGGAATCTGCTGCGTGAAAGACTGACAAGCCCGATTCAGGACAGCAGAGGCACGGAGCAGTAACATGATTGATAATGCTCTGTGCCTCTCTTAGACCGTTTTACTACAAAATCACAGTGACAACTTTATCTCACTGTGATTTTGTAGTAAAAGATTACAGAGAGGCACAGATCATTATCAATCATGTTAATGCTCCGTGCCTTTGCTGTCCTGAGCGGGGCTTGGCTCTCTATCATGCAGCGGATTCCACGGACGGCATCCGCTCGTGTAAAAGAGCCCTAAAGGGGCCCTCATACACAGGGCAGGTGTGGCAATAGATTGGCTGGAATTAGTACATTTGCATACTTTTTCCCAAGCAGAATTCCCTAAAAAAATTAATCTTCATACACCAGTGTGTGAAAAACAGTACTCCTACCCAGCCTTCCAAGCTAATAAGCCTGTAGGGGCAGCATGGAAATCACATTTTCCACCTTTTTTACTGTAGCTGTCACCAGCAAAATACATGCACTGTTTTTTTGCTATTAGTTTATAACAACCCTAGAGACGAGCGGTAAGGAATTGAAGTGCTGGTCTGGTCAGCCAGCACTTCATCAGTTAATGATCTGTTGGGTTTTTAGCCATGTGGTGCTGATCACACCACATGGCTACTTTGCATATGGTTTTGACAGCTTGCTCCGCCTCAGGTCATGTGATGCTGGCCACATCACATGATCCTGGGCGGGCTATTTAAAGATGGCAGCTGCCTCACACTTTGCCTGTGATTAGTCTTCTAGGATCAGTGCTGTGTGTTGGACTTGCTGTTGGATTATTGGTATATTGGATTTTGGCTTCGGACTTTGACTACTCTTTGCTCTTCCCCTTGGTATTTGACGTGACCTCCTGTTCCTGACTTGGCTTGCTGACCTTTCTGTATTGTGTTGTGTTCCGTCCGTGTTCGTCTTTCCCTGTGTTCCTCTTCCCTACCCTGTGCACGTACTCAGCATAGGGACCGTCTCCAAGTTACTGTTTTGCCGCCTAGGGCATCTACTGTAAGTAGGCAGGGAAAGAGGTGGGGTTCAGACAGGGCACACTAACCCTTGTTCCCCTGTCGTGACAGAATCACAGACCGTACCTAATGGAGCCGTTGCGAGTACTCACGGACCAGATGAGTAACATGGCTCAGATGATCCAGGATCTGGCCAAGAGACATCAGGAGCAGCTGTGGACTGCACCCGCAGTCGTTCCCTCCATGCCAAACCCCAATATTGAACCCCATGTAAAATTGCCCGATCGGTTTTCTGGGGACCGAAGGACTTTTTGTTCCTTTAAGGAGAGTTGCAAGTTATATTTCCGCTTGCATCCACACTCCTCAGGTTTTGAGCAGCAGCGGGTAGGAATAATTATTTCCTTGCTGCAAGGTGATCCGCAGGAGTGGGCTTTCTCATTGCCACCTGACTCCCTTTGTCTATTGTCTGTGGAGGCTTTTTTCCGGGCCCTAGGTCTTTTATATGAAAAACCTGACTTGGCCACTGTAGCTGAAACTCAGCTCAGAGACATTCGGCAGGGTAACCGTCCAGTTGAGGATTACTGTGCTGAGTTCAGAAAATGGTGTGTGTCCTTTAAATGGAATGACCCTGCTTTGAGAAGCCAGTTTAGGGTGGGACTGTCTGACCATCTGAAGGATTTACTAGTTAGTTATCCTACTCCTGACACCTTAGAGGCGACTATGACCTTAGTTATCAAACTTGACCGACGGTTTAGGGAGAGACAAAGGGAACGTTCTGTTGCCCCTCAAGTTGTCGTGTTGCCCGAAGTTCCTCTTCAGAGACCGCCTCCTATCAAGGTCCTGGAGGAGCCTATGCAGTTGGGAGTTACTATGAGAGATCTGTTTTTACTGCGGTGAGGTGAACCACTGGCTCCAGCAGTGTCCGAGACTTCCGCTCTCAAAAAGGTCTGTTCCTGGAAGTAAGGTACCCCCTGCGGTGGTAAGAAAGAAAATCTTGTTACCTATTTCCATTTCTTATAACCAATTCAAGAGGTCCGGTGAAGCATTTGTGGATTCAGGTTCTGCTGCTAATTTTATTGATTATGATTTTGTGCAATCTGTGGGTGTGCCTATAATTCCTTTAAGGGAGGTAATTCAAATTATCGCATTTGATTCCACTCCGCTGAATAATGGAAGCGTGGAATTCTGTACTCCTGACGTTACTCTAACGGTCGGGATTTCTCACGTAGAGACATGTTTCTTTCTTGTGCTAAAGAATCTACCTGCCGACCTCGTTCTAGGTCTGCCCTGGCTACAGGACCACAATCCTCTAATCAATTGGTCGTCAGGTGAACTAGAGAAATGGGGTCTTAACTGTAACGAATGTTGTAAATCAGTATTGCAGTTTGGAGGTACCACAGAGTCCCTGATCCTGCCAGAGTATATCAGGGACTTTTCCGACGTATTCTCCATGTCCGAGACTGATTTTCTTCCTCCTCACCGGCAGTATGATTGTACTATTGACATCATTGAGGGATCCAAATACCCCAAGGGTCGGATCTATAATCTCTCGACCCCAGAGCGTCAGTCCATGAGGGAATACCTGAAAGAGAGTCTGGCCAAGGGTCACATCCGGCCTTCGGTTTCTCCCATGGCAGCTGGATTCTTCTTTGTCAGTAAGAAGGATGGAGGTTTGAGACCTTGTATAGATTATAGGGAACTAAACAAAATCACGATTAACGACAGGTACCCGTTACCCCTTATTCCAGACTTGCTGAACCAGGTCCAAGGAGCCTGCTGGTTCTCTAAGCTGGATTTAAAGGGGGTCTATAATTTGATCAGAATCAGAGAAGGGAATGAGTGGAAGACAGTCTTCAATACCCCAGAGGGTCACTATGAATATTTAGCGATGCCTTTTGGGCTAAGTAATGCACCTGCTGTCTTCCAAAACTTTGTGAACGATATCTTCAGGCCTTTTATTGGGAGGTTTATGATAGTTTACATTGATGTTATCCTCATTTTTTTGGCCGACTGGGAGTCTCATGTTTTTCACACCAGGCAGGTGCTGGAGGTATTACGTGAGAACAAATTATTTGTCAAAGGGGAGAAATGCATTTTTGGTGTCCAGGAGGTGGCCTTTTTGGGATATATTCTTACCCCTTTTTCTTTCAAAATGGACCCATCCAAGGTGCAGGCCATTCTTGATTGGGTGCGACCTTCTTCTTTAAAGGCGCTCTAACGTTTCCTGGGTTTTGCTAATTTCTACCGTAAATTTATAAAGAATTTTTCGGTAGTGGTCAAACCAATTACGGATCTGACTCGTAAGGGAGCTGATCTGGTCAATTGGTCTCCAGGTGCTATAGAAGCATTTGAAAGTCTTAAGAGGTGTTTTGTTAATGCTCCTTGAGGTGGATGCATCTGAGGATGGTGTGGGGGCAGTACTGTCTCAGGGGTCATCCACCTTAACTAATCTTAAGCCATGCGCTTTCTTCTGCCACAAATTCTCTCCTGCTGAGAGAAACTATGATATAAGTAATAGAGAATTACTATCAATTAAGTGGGCATTTGAAGAATGGCGTCATTTTTTGGAGGAAGCATTACACCGTATTACGGTCCTCACAGATCTTAAAAACCTCATGTTTCTGGAATCTGCTAAATGGTTAAATCCTAGACAAGCGAGGTGGGCTTTGTTTTTTACTCGTTTTGACTTTTGTGTTACCTTTAGGCCCGGAAGTAAGAACACTAAGGCTGATGCCTTGTCACGGAGTTTTCAGGCGTATCAGCCCCCAGAGGTTCCTCCTGAGTCCATCCTGCCAGCTGACATCATCATGGCTGCTACCTTGTCTGATTTAACCGTTGAAATTTCGGCAGGACAACATCTCGCTCCTGTTGGTACCCCCAGAGATAAGTTATTTGTGCCTGCTCATTTACGTCTGCGACTTCTGGGTTAGTGCCACAATTCTGTACTATGTGGACATCCTGGTGTCAATGCCACTAAGGAGTTAGTGTCTAGGAATTATTGGTGGCCATCGATATCCAGGGATGTTCAGCCTTTTGTGACTGCATGTAACACTTGTACCAGGTCCAAGAATTCCAAGACATGGCCTATGGGTGAGTTACATCCTTTACCCATACCTAATAGACCATGGTCTCACCTGTCTATGGATTTCGTCACAGACCTGCCATGTTCTGAGGGTAAAACTGTGATCTTGGTTGTGGTAGACAGATTTAGTAAGATGTGTCATCTTATTCCATTGAATAAACTACCCTCGGCAAAGGTTTTGCTTCCGTATTTTTGGATCGTTAGACTGCATGGTGTTCCTGAGAATATCGTATCAGACAGGGGTGTGCAGTTTGTTTCTAGGTTTTGGAAGGCCTTTTGTCAGAAAAATCAACACTTCCTTGTCCTTTTCGTCGGCCTTCCATCCTGAGTCCAATGGTCAGACTGAGCGCCTCAATCAATCTGTTGAACAATTTCTCAGGTGTTATGTTGCAGATAACCAGCATCTGTGGTCCAAATTCCTGTCTCTGGCTGAGTTTGCTATAAATAACCGTGTTAATACATCCTCTGGGATATCGCCGTTCTTTTGCAACATGGGTTTTCATCCACATTTTGGTTCTTTTTCCTCGTCTACTTCTGTTGTCCCAGAGGTCAATGTAGTTTCTCAAGAACTGTGCACAGTTTGGGCACAGGTTCAATCGAACCTGGAAAAAGCCCAAGAGATTCAAAAAATTAAGGCTGATAGGAGACGTTCAAGGGGTGTTGATTTCAAGGTGGGGGACAAAGTATGGTTATCTACAAAAAATCTACACATGAAAGTACCATCTTATAAGTTTGCGCCTCGTTTTATTGGGCCATATGAGATCACCAAGGTGATTAATCCGGTGTCTTTTAGGCTGTGTTTACCTGATTCTTTTCGTATTCACAATGTTTTTCACAAGTCTTTGTTAAAGAGTTATGTTGCTCCCGTGGGTCCTGAGGAATAGCCTCCGTCTCCAGTTGAGGTGGCAGGACAAATGGAACATGAGGTGGCTAATATTGTTGACGTGAGAAAGGTTTGGAACTCCTTCCAGTATCTTGTACATTGGAAGGGGTTCGGTCCAGAGGACAGGTCTTGGGTACCGTTGACTAGGATGCATGCTGACAAAAAATTTCATCTGCAGCATCCTGAGAAACCGGCTCCCTCTGGTAAGGGTCCGGTGGCCCCTCGTGAAGAGGGGGGTACTGTCATGGGAGGCCGGCGTTGCGCTCCCGCCACGCAGCGCCGCCGGACCTCTCCGCCCCCCTAGAGACGAGCGGTAAGGAATTGAAGTGCTGGTCTGGTCAGCCAGCACTTCATCAGTTAATGATCTGTTGGGTTTTTAGCCATGTGGTGCTGATCACACCACATGGCTACTTTGCATATGGTTTTGACAGCTTGCTCCGCCTCAGGTCATGTGATGCTGGCCACATCACATTATTCCGGGGCGGGCTATTTAAAGATGGCAGCTGCCTCACACTTTGCCTGTGATTAGTCTTCTAGGATCAGTGCTGTGTGTTGGACTTGCTGTTGGATTATTGGTATATTGGATTTTGGCTTCGGACTTTGACTACTCTTTGGTCTTCCCCTTGGTATTTGACGTGACCTCCTGTTCCTGACTTGGCTTGCTGACCTTTCTGTATTGTGTTGTGTTCCGTCTGTGTTCGTCTTTCCCTGTGTTCCCCTTCCCTACCCTGTGCACGTACTCAGCATAGGGACCGTCTCCAAGTTACGGTTTTGCCACCTAGGGCATCTACTGTAAGTAGGCAGGGAAAGAGGTGGGGTTCAGACAGGGCACACTAACCCTTGTTCCCCTGTCGTGACAAACAACCCTAACAGCAGACTATTTGCAGAATACAAGCTGCCATTCTGGCACTTTTCTCTGCTAATGAGAGCCTAAATATTTGAGTTTAGGATATTTTTTTTCCAGATTTGTCTGCAGGCAAATATTTCACCTGATGTTACAATGGTGGTTCATAGCTACCGCTGTCCTGTGCGCACGGGCACCAGCTTCCTATGTGTACATTAGGGACATTGTTCACTGTATCTCACCTCAGTTACACTACTAAAAGGGTTAACCTTCTCTTGCTCTGTGTGTTCAGCTGTTTGACTAATGAGCTCATCAGTCATTCTATATAAACTGTTATCCCCCATGGGTAAGCTGCCAACTATACTCTGACTATTACAAGAGGTAGCAGTCTACGGCGCGCTGATCGGGCGGGTGCAGGAGCTGCGCCCGCCCGATCAGCTGCGGGGGGGCAGCTGTTCCCAGTAGCCGGACCCCTGCTGCGTATGCCCGCATCGGTGAAAACACCGATGTGGGCGTATTGACCTTACATGTGCCGCAGTCAGCGCTGACCGCGGCACATGCGATGCGGGCGGTCGGAAGGGGTGTCCATCGGGTCCCCGCACTGCTGTGACGGGGACCCGATGGCTTAGATAGCAGCCGGATGCCTTCCTTAGGCATCCGGCTGCTATCTACGGAAGCCTGTGAGATCCAGCCCCCTGGATCTCACAGGCAGTAAGCTGGAAGTGTATTACTGTGTGTAATACACTTCCAGCCAATGCATTACAATACAGAAGTATTGTAATGCATTGTAAAGGGGATCAGACCCCAAAAGTTAAAAAAAAAAGTGTAAAAAAAGAAAGTGAAAAAAAAGTGAAAAAATAAAGTTTTACAAAAAAAGTTTCAAGTTCCAAAAAAAAAGCGTCCTTTTCACAAAATAATATAAAAAAAAAAGTAAAAAATAGTGAAAAAAATAAAAATAGACATATTAGGTATCGCCGCGTCCGTATCGACCGGCTCTATAAAAATATCACATGATCCACCCCGACAGATGAACGCAGTAAAAAAAAAAAAAACTGTGCCAAAACAGCCTTTTTTTGGTCACCTTCCCTTACAAAAAGTGTAATAGCAGGCGATCAAAAAGGCATATTTACCCCAAAATGGTACCAATCAAACCGTCATCTTGTCCCGCAGAAATGTAGACCCTACCTGAGACAATCGCCCAAAAAATTAAAAAAAATATGGCTCTCAGAAAATAGCAACACAAAAAAGATTTTATTCTGTTCAAAAATGCATCTAATGTGTAAAACTTTCCAAAAATAAAAATGTTTGACATATTGGGTATCGAAGCGTCCGTAGCAACCTGCTCTATAAAAATATTACATGAGATGGCCCCCCAAGTGAATGCTGTAAAAAAAATTTTTTAAAAACTATGCCATGTACCCCAAAATGGTACCAATGAAAACGTCACCTCATCCTGCAAAAAATGAGCCCCCACATAAGACAATAACTCAAAAAAAAATAAAAATCAATGGCTCCCACAAACCAATCCATCAAAATCTGTGCTGCAAAATCCATATGGCGCTCCTTCTGTTCTGAGTCCTGCCATGTGCCCCCACAGCAGTTTACCACCACATATGGGGTGTTGCCATATTCAGGAGAAAATGGGGAACAAATTATGGGGTGCTTTTCTCCTGTTACCTCTTGTGAGAATGAAAAATTTGGGGCTAAAGCAACATTTTATTGGAAGAAATGAAACTTTTCATTTTCACAGCCAAGTGTTTCCAAATTCCATAAAATGCTTAGGGGGTCAAAGTGGCCAGTACCCCCCTTAATATATTCTTTGAAGGGTGTAGTTTCCAAAATGGGGTCACTTTTTAAGGGTTTCCACTGTAGGGGTACGTCAGGGTCTCTCAATTACAAAATGGTGCCTAAAAACCATTCTAGCAAAATCTGCCTCCAAAATCCGTATGGCGCTCCTTTCCTTCTGACCACTGCCACAAACCCATAGAAATGTTTACCACCACATATGGGGTATTTCTGTAAACTGCAGAATCAGAGTAATGTATATTGAGGTTTAGTTTGCTGTTAACCCTTGCTGTTTTGCAAGAAAAAAATTATTAACATGAATAATCTACCAAAAAAGTGAAATTTTGAAATTTCACCTCCATTTTCCATTAATTCTTGTGGAACACCTCAAGGGTTAACAAAGTTTGTAACAGCAGTTTTTTATAA
Source organism: Rhinella marina (assembly GCA_900303285.1). Lineage (NCBI taxonomy): Eukaryota > Metazoa > Chordata > Amphibia > Anura > Bufonidae > Rhinella > Rhinella marina. The sequence continues at coordinate 207,412 of ONZH01017520.1, forward strand.
TTTGAGGGTTGTAGTTTCTAAAATGGGGTCATTTATGGGTGGTTTCCATTATGTAAGCCACTCAAAATCACTTTATATCTGAATTGGTGCTTAAAAAAATGGTTTTGGAAATTTTATTGAAAATTTGAAAAATGGCTTCTAAACTTCTAAGCCTTCTAACGTCCCAAAGTAAAATGACATTTATAAAATGATGCCAACATAAAGAAGACATACGGGGAATGTAAAATAACAACTATTTTTGGAGGTATTACTATATATTTTGAAAGTAGAGAAATTGAAATTCGCAAATTTGCTAATTTTTCAAAATTTTTGGTAAATTTGGTATTTTAAAAAAAATAAAAATGAAATATTTTGCCACAAATTTACCACTGTCGTGAAGCACAATATGTGACGAGAAAACAATCTCAGAATGGCTTGGATAATTAAAAGCGTTCCAAAGTTATTACCACATAAAGTGACACATGTCAGATTTGCAAAAAATGGCCTGGTCAGGAAGGTGAAAACAGGCCCCGGGTTGAAGGGGTTAAAGAGTGAGAAAAACAGGGCACCACTAGGACAATGCTTTCAGTACAACCGGTTAGTTGGCACAGTGGTTCCACAACAATTGCCCATAACACCTGCTTTGAGTTCCTAAATCAACTAACATATTCCATTCTAAACATGGGGTGAACCTGGAAAGTGGCCAAAGAGACTAAGCAATTTGTTCCTAATGTTATGTATATTAGAAGGAGTTTACGTATCATTTACTTTGCATTTGAAATGTGCAATTTCTTATACTGTATATTTTATAGTAATTTATGAAATATCAACATTTGAAAATTGTGAAACAGTTACAATATCTGAAGGCTGAAACCAGCAGTTCTCCATACAGAAATTTTCATTCAAATCTGACCCTTTATTACCTCCTTCATTGTATTCTAATGAATCTTTAGGCAGTTCAGAACCATAAATCTAAAGGCTAAGATCAAGATTTTTGAAGCCAGAAGTGGAACTAAAGCTGATGTTGCATCAGAACGTCATAGTGAGTGAGTGATCTAGACAGGAATAAGAAACAAAATTGTAGAATACGGCCTTTATGGCTACACAAGTTGCAGCAATTTTGCATGGCCAACATTAATGTAGTTTATGAATTGCTGAGAAATTATTCAGTTCCAACTTTTGGATATCACTTTTCAGTAGTGAACAAGCAAGCTAATGTTATTTTGTTATTTTGTAGCTGAATTATCCTCTTTGAAAAAAAAAAAAATGATGTGACTAAAATCCAGATTAATTCATAAGTAAATCAGAGATTTCTACAGTTTTGCTTGTTTCATTTAGGGAGCAGTGAATAACATTGGTTAACTGAACATGTCTTCCCATGTCCTATATATTTTGAAGTGAATGGACTCTTTACAATCTATTAACATTTCTGAATTCAATATTTCAGTCTACTAATAGGACATATTTTATCATGACTATGTAGATTCATATCCCATGTACTCTACCTCTTAGCAGTATCCTTTAATAATTTCTTTTTGCCCATCTGTAATGTAGCTGGAAACACAGCTGCCTATTTCACATGAAAAACCAAAAAAGTTTTTCGGTTTCAGAGCATCTACTGAATATAAAACACTTCTTTTCCTTCTCCTAAATGAGTCCATTTAAGAAAAAAAAAACAAAAAAAAACAAGTGCAGCTGCTTTAACGGGACAATAAAAAGCTATTTGTAACACCTAACCATTAAACTTCAAGCTTGTTGCATAGTAGCAACGCACCTGAGAAAACAGGGCAGGCAAAAAATGTGCCTGTGACATCCAATCAAAGCAGTTAATGATGGAAAGGAAAGTGAAAATGTGAAATGACATGACCTTAACGTCTATAAAACAGCACTAAATAAAGTGAAAAAAATATACTCAGAGTTACTTTACCATTTTTGCCCTTTACTACATACTAATGAAAATTGGTACTGTATATACAGTACAGACCAAAAGTTTGGACACACCTTCTCATTCAAAGTTTTCTGTATTTTCATGACTATGAAAATTGTAGATTCACACTGAAGGCATCAAAACTAAGAATTAACCCATGTGGAATTATATACTTAACAAAAAAGTGTGAAACAACTGAAAATATATCTTATATTCTAGGTTCTTCAAAGTAGCCACCCCATCACTCTCCTTCTTGATATCAAATGTGTATCCACCTGACTTCTGCCCAACACAACTCATGGTCCCAACCCCATTTATAAGGCAAGAAATCCCACTTATTAAACCTGACAGGGCACACCTGTGAAGTGAAAACCATTTCAGGTGACTACCTCTTGAAGCTCATCAAGAGAATGCCAAGAGTGTGCAAAGCAGAAAGGTGGCTACTCTGAAGAACCTAGCATGGCTACCACAGCATCAGCATCTTGCAGCGGCATGCTATTCCATCCGGTTTGCGTTTAGTTGGACCATCATTTATTTATCAACAGGACAATGACCCCAAACACACCTCCAGGCTGTGTAAGGGCTATTTGATCAAGAAGGAGAGTGATGGGGTGCTACGCCAGATACCCTGGCCTCCACAGTCCCCAGACCTGAACCCAATCGAGATGGTTTGGGGTGAGCTGGACCGCAGAGTGAAGGCAAAAGGGCCAACAAGTGCTAAGCATCTCTGGGAACTCCTTCAAGACTGTTGGAATACCATTTCAGGGGACTACCTCTTGAAGCTCATCTAGAGAATGCCAAGAGTGTGCAAAGCAGTAATCAAAGCAAAAGGTGGCTACTTTGAAGAACCTAGAATATAAGATATATTTTCAGTTGTTTCACACTTTTTTGTTAAGTATATAATTCCACATGTGTTAATTCATAGTTTTGATGCCTTCAGTGTGAATCTACAATTTTCATAGTCATGAAAATACAGAAAACTCTTTGAATGAGAAGGTGTGTCCAAACTTTTGGTCTGTACTGTAGATGTTCTATACAGCATAGGTGTAACTATAGTGTGCAATTACATTCAGGTCTGTTGTCTGAGGGGGGCACATAACAAGTTGCCTGTGTTATTAATGGAACACAGTAGATGACAGGGCACTGTTTTTTTGCAATGGGGACCAGGATGAAGTGACACACAACACGCATTCTTGTGGATGGTGGGGGTTTCAGTGGTAGGACCTGTAGAAAGGTAATATGTTTTATTGTTGGACCTAACCCTTTAAGAATATAAAATAATGCTTCATTTGTATGCAGTAGAAACCCAAAATGGAGTCAACAGATCCTAAGTCAATCTTGACCAATACTGAAACATTGTCAAAGGTTCCTGCACTGCTGCAGGTGATCATCTGTGTTCCATCTAGTGAGTGAATAGACTTTTATACTGTAAACCGGTGTTCCCCAACTCCAGTCCTCGGGGCCCACCTACCGTTCATGATTTGAGAATATCCCACAGACTGAATACCTGTGGTAAGTCCCGATGCACTGACATTAATTATATCACATGCTCAATACAAAGGAAATCCTGAAAACATGACCGACAGGTGAGCCCTGAAGACTGGAGGTGAGGAACACTGTTGTAGACCATGCTAATGTGAGACGTTGCAATGTGGATGGCACACTTTCTATCCGCTCTTGCAGTTTTGTTTAGGGTTATGTTGACTATACACCACATGTTATTCTGTAGATTATTGATGTTTAAAATGCTTAAAATGTGTGCCACTTGTACCCTGTGGAATAGAGGCTAGACTCCTCCAGGTAAACATTTTGTAGCTTGCATGTGCCTCCTGCTTTTTATCCATCCAAAAAGAACACTGCCTTGGGAACCCTGTGCTGACGCATTGGAAGTCTTGGAAGTTGCCAGATGAAAATCTGGTGAAAAATGAGACGGAGTCACCAAGTGGGTCTAGAGAGAGAGAATGAAACTAGGTAGACTTAACAGTAACAGAGCATTATTGCAATACTTGCACCATTTAGCTCTCTGGAGGAACAAGAGGTCTGGGTGTAAGAGCATCCCACAATCATAAAGGGGTTTCCAGGATTAAAAAAACATGGCTGCTTTCTTCCAGAAAGAGCACCACTCCTGACCATCAGCAGTTTCATCGCATTACTACTCAGCTCCATTGAAATTAATGGGGTACTACATTCACTGTCATACTACATACAACCTGTAGACGTGTGATGCTCTTTTTGAATAAAAGAAGCTATTTTTTTCTAATTCCAGACAACTCCTTTAACAAGTAGAGACTGCTTCTAAGATAACATCAGCCATTGCTCCTAAAAAGACAGTTTTCCTACAGACAATGAACTGGCACTGAGCTGGCCATGTGCGGACCTTGAAACCACATTCTGAATGATACATTATGTAATCTGCAATTTGTACTTGTTCTGACAGTGGGCCTGCGGTTCAGTTTACAGCCCTCTGCTCATGCAGAAGGTAAAGGAGTTATCTGGGCAAAAATAAGTATGGGTCATTCTAATTTGTATTGAACATTCAGTTTGTAATATACTTTTAGTACATTGCACATACGCCATGACTGAGAGAAGGATTACTGCACATCTTACTGACCGCTCATGCAGATCATTAAGGTGGTGATCAGGGGCGTAGCGGGGGGTGGGGGGCAGACATGTCCCAGGTGCAGAGTCTGGGGGGAGGCGCACCCAGCCACCCGCCTAGCACTTTCTTTCACTGCTGGGCAGTTTGTTTGCATAGTAAAGCAGGGAACTGTCTGCTCCCTGCTTCACTGTTCTGCTGATCTCCGGCGCTCCCCTTCAGGCCGCACATCATACTGCTGGCTGTGTGGGAGAAGCACTGAAAGCCCGGAAATTAGCCTCCTGCACAGCCAGCAGTGCTGATGCATGTGGGAGCGTGTCATCCGGGAAGCAGGTAAGTATTTGTGTTTTTTTTTTCTTTCATGAAGCTGAAGAGGGCACTGGGGACCACAAGGAGGACATAACTACAGTGAGAGGGCACACAAGTGGGCACGTATCTGGCCATATCTACAGTGAGGGGGCACAAAAGTAGGCATAACTATGGTGAGGGGGTACAAACTGGACATACCTACTGTGAGGGGCATAAAGATGGACATATCTACTGTGAGGGGGCACAAAGATGGGCATATCTACTGTGACGGGCACAAATGTGGGCATAACTACTGTGATGGGTCAAAAGGAAGACATAACTACTGTGAAGGAGCACAGATATGGGCATAACTACTATGATGGGCACAAAGGTGGGCATAACTACAGTGAGGGCCCACAAGGAAGACAAAACTATTTTGAAGGGGCACAAAGATGGGCATAACTAATGTGAAGGGGCCATAATGTGGGCATAAGTACTGTGAGGGGGGCATAATGTGGGCCTTTCAGCTGTATAGGAGGCACAATGTGGGCGTAACTACTGTGAGGGGGCACAATGTGGGTATTTCAACTGTAAAAGAGGCACAATGTGGGCATAATTACTATGAGGAGACACAATGTGGCATTTCAGCTGTAAAGGAAGCACAGTGTGGGCATAACTACTAGCACTAAGGGGAAATTCCCTAGATTACCCTGTTATACATTGGGATGGCTCGGTCTTGCAGGACCAGCATAGCGCCCCTTCGTAGGTATTTACCAGGTATAGTATATCCACCTTCCTTATGTGATTATTCTCTTTTTCTCTGTCACCACAGGGACTTTGTGCGTGCCACTTAACTACCCCCTTTTTAGGTAAATTTGAGTCGTGGGGAGGGGGGGTGTCACTGGAAGAAAGAAGAGGAGACCTGTGGATGTCACCTGATGATGGTGTAAAGATCATCTTGTGGGGTCATGTGACTGAAGTAATTTTCTACCTATGTGTCTGTATCTAGAGAGCTTGTACCTGATTGGTAGTTATGGGCAGCCTCTCCACTTTTCTCTTGCACTAGTTTTGATCTCCACTAAAGTGCTATGCTATGCACCATCCAACTAATATTACTACTGTTTCTCTCTGGAGCACTTTGGTTAACTGTAACGGTCTCAGAGACGATAGTTCTCTGGAACTCAGGCCTAATCCTGAGAGCAAGCAGACAGGTGTCCTCTCCACTGCACAGCTATACTAGACTCTCTCTACTGACTAGGGGAGGACCCAGGGCCATCTCCTAACATCCTAAAGGAGCAGGGTCTAGGTTGTTAACCCTGACCTATCCATACAGTATTATTAAGGAGTCAGACATAACAAATCAGAACATTTTAATTAACAAAATAACAACATAACGGTTAACCCCTTTGCAGGTTCCCTATTCCAGAATACAGCACATATCCTTGGGAAAAAGAATAGACTGTAGGTAGAAATAAATAAATAAAAAACACAAATCTTCTAGAATGGTCACATGGATCTGTCGCTAGTATACATTAAAAAGCTTGGAGACTGCGCTAAATGTGAGAGGATAAGTTGGGCATTATGTGTGACACAATCTGAACACATACTAGGTAAAAAAGCTCCACTGCTGCTGTTCTAAATATATTTTTATTTCCACATTAAATGTAATGGTGATGAAATAATACTTTTGTACGATACCATTTGTTTTCATTAAACATCATCAATCATAATTCTGAATTATTATTCACTATTTTTAGGATCTCTATTCCGTATCCATCTGGCAATTTTTGTAACAAGATAGTATACAGTTCACATGAAAATTACTGGAATGCTCATTTCCTGCCTGCAGTAAAATAATTACACTTTGTATTAAAACAATGGAAAAAGATCATTTAATGGTTTCATTTTCCATTCTGCAAATGTATTTATACCCTTTGTATTTTTCATTCAGCTACTCATATTAACCCACTAAAATGTGTTCCGTCTGGATTTTACTTGTGCTCTCATATACCAAACTCTGAAATACTTTGAAAAGTCTGCATTTTCACACTGGCAAACAAGTCTTACCAAAGACCAAACTCTTAATGAAGGCTGTGTGATACAGTATGTTAAGCCAAGACAAAAAGTTAATACAAGTGTAACGGACCCAGTAAACTATTGTCACTTAGAGACAATGCACAACTTTGAAATGAAAATTTTCAACGTTTGTTTGATTCTCAAATACAAAATTACTCAATTTTCTAAAAAAAAAAATCTTAATATAATATTTCCTACATTTTTGTTTCTGCACAATGTGTGTAAATCCTTCACCTGGCTGGTAGTGATTCTCAATATGACTGAATACGGCTCACTCTGCTTTCCTCCTCCATTCTATCAGTGTTAGCTGCACGGAGGGGAGGAGGTAGTACAAGGAAGATGTGTTTGAAGATCGGAGGAAAGAATCCAAGGAGGGTAATTTATAAAAGTTGTAGATAGGGAGGAAACACAGATAAACCGTTTGCAATGGGATAAAAGTAGTATCCTGGACACACAGATCCAGCATGCTTTGCATTACTGGGAAGGACACATTCACATCAGTAATGTCTGACTTTAAAGAGCAAGTTATGAACTGAATATCAGGCATCTGAAAATGAATGACAGAATGAAGATTGCAGACTGATAATTAGAGCAACTTTTTTTTTTTACTCAAGGTAACCAATAACATTAGAGATGAGCGAACGTGCTCGTAACAAGCACTGTATCGCTCGGCTCCCCTGCGCTCGCATGGGCGCAGGCATCCGCTTCCGTCCTCCTCACCCGACGGAAGCGGATGCCTGCGCCCATGCGAGCGCAGGGGAGCCGAGCGCTAACAGTGCTCGTTACGAGCACGTTCGCTCATCTCTAATGTTATTAGCCCTGGCCCCATCGAAGTGAAAGGGGCTGCATGAATAACGCATTGCATCTGCACACAAGTGCGGATGCAATGCGTGATTCACTGATGGTTGCTAAGAGATGTTGTTTGTAAACATTCAGTTTTTTTTCACGCTCGTGAAAAACGCATTAAAACGCTTCGCACCCGCGCGGAAAAAACTGAACAAACGTACACAATCGCAGTCAAAACTGACTCCGATTGCGTGCGAATTCGTGCGGATGCGTGCCGATTTTCCGGAACGCATCCGGACTGAATCCGTGACGCCCGTGTGAAAGAGGCCTTATGGTTTGGTCACCCTTTCAATCAATTTTAAATTGCTCCAATGCAAAAAAAATAAATAAATCAACTTTGGAAATAGTCTTGGTTATAAAAGCTCCTATGCAGACGTACTGTGCATCTCAATAAAATAGATTAACGAAAAGTTTATTTATTTCAGTAATTCAGTTCACAAAGTGAAACTCATATATTATATAGATTAACTACACACAGAGTGATCTATTTCAAGCATTTATTTCTTTTAATGCTGATGATTATAGCTTACAGCTAATGAAAACCCAAGAGATTATCTCAGAAAATTACAATATTGGGAAAAAGTTCAATATTGTAGACTTAAAGGGGTTGTTCGAGTTATTTTTTTGTCATTTGTATGTTTCTAACTAATTGACTACAACAGCGTTTCCAGCACTTTGTGCTTCTAAACGTGCTGGTTTCTCAGATCTCACTCAGGGTCACATGACCTGTGATGTCAGCTTCTCTGCCTGCTCTTCTCATATTCGTGCACAAGCAGATAAGAGTCTGTACACGAGACGTCACTGTGCTGGCCACGCCCCCCTGCTCTTCCGGCTCCTGCTCTCTCCCTGGATTCTTTCAGATAAAACATTAACCTCTTCAGCCAGAACACACACATGGCTACAACAGTAGCTACAGGCAATGAAGAGGCACTGGATCTGCCCTCCTCATCCTGTAGACAGAGCTGACACTGGAGGAGATCTGCAGAGTATTGCACAAGAAAGGTAGGGGGAAGTTCCTGTGTGCATCAGTAATGTCCTTGTACAGCTGGGACTTGTAGTTGTACACATACAACATGCTGCTGAGTATCCTAGCAGGCAGACATTTCATTATTCACTCCCTTTGCAGAGCAGTGGGGTGGGGGCAGAGATTGTTGTTACTGCAGGTAAACAAAGGCCAAAAGAGAACCAGGGAAATGAGGAAATATAGATTTTTTTTGCCTAAAACTTGCTTAACTTAGTTATATATTGCCACCCATCAGTAGTACTATATATATATTTTTCAGAACATAACTCGTACAACCCCTTTAAGGTGTCACACTCTAATCAGCTCATCAACATGAGATACCTGCAATGGTTTCCTAAGCTTTTAAATGGTCCCTCAAGCTGGTTCAGTAGGCTATGCGGTCATGGAGAAAGCTGCTGACTTGACCGCTGCCCAGAAGACAGTCATTGAAATTCTTCACAAGGAGGGTAAGAAACAAAGGGTCATTGCTAAAGAAGCTGGCTGTTCACAGAGTACTGTATACAAGCATATTAATGGTAAGTTGAGTGGAAGGAAAATGTGTGGTAGAAAAAGGTGCACAAGCAATAGGAATAACCAAACCATTAAAAGGATTGTCAAGAAAAGGTCATTCAGGAATTTGGGGGCGATTCACAAGGAGTGGACTGCTGCTGGAGTCAGTGCTTCAAGATCCACCACACACCAGGACAGGGTACAAGTGTCGCATTCCATGTGTCAAGCCCCCCATGACTCAGAGACGACGGTAAAAGTGTCTTACCTGGGCTAAGGAGAAAATGGACTAGACTGTTGCCCAATGGTCCAAAATTCAATTTCAGGTGAAAGTAAATTTTGCATTTCATTTGAAAATCAAGGTCCCAGAGTCTGGAGGAAGAGTGGAGAGGCACACAGTTTTTTGATGTCTAGTGTGAAGTTTCCACAGTCAGTAATGGTTTGGGGAGCCATGTCATCTGCAGGTGTTGGTCCACTGTGTTATATCAAGACCAAAGTCAGTGCAGCCGTCTACCAGGAAATTTTAGAGCGTTTCATGCTTCCCACTGCTGACAAGCTTTATGGACATGCTGATTTCATTTTCCAGCAGGACTTGGCGCCTGTCTATGCTGACAAAAGTGTCAATACCTGGTTCTCAGTATCACTGTGCTTGATTGACCAGCAAACTCGCCTGACCTAAATCCCATCCAGAATCTGTGGGGTATTGTCAAGAGGAAGATGAGAAACACCAGACCCAATAATGCAGACGAGCTGAAGGCTGCTATCAAAGCAACCTGGGCTCCCCTAATACCTCAGCAGTAATTCATGCAAAAGGAGCCCCAACCAAGTATTGCGTGCATATAGTGAATATACTTTTCAGTAGTCCAATATTTCTGTATTAACAATCATTTTAATTGGTCTTATATAATATTCTAATTTTCTGACATACTAACTTTTGGGTTTTCATTAGCTGTAAGCCATAATCATCAACATTAAAAAATGAACAGTTGAAATAGATCACTCTGTGTGTAATGAATCTATAAAATATACGTTTCACTTTTTGAATTGAATTATTGAAATAAAGTAACTTTTTTATGACATTCTAATTTATTGAGATGTACTAGCATCTTCTCAGTTAAAGGTGTTGTCCACTTTTGTTATATGTTTTACCTATCCTCAGAATAGGTCATCAATATTAGATCTGCGGGGCTTGACTGCTAGCACTCCTGCCGATCAGTGGTTTGAAGAGAATGCAG